>JALJVW010000493.1:0-42473 GCA_024865655.1 Emberiza elegans | reverse complement strand
GCGGAATTTCAGGAACCAGCCTGCCTCTGCGGCCACGAGACCTGAACACAAATGCTGGCCCTTTTCCCCAGGAAATAAAATCAGCACCCCTGCCTCTGGATGGCAGATTGCAGTGAGCCATTTGGCACCTCCCAAACCAGCCCAAGTTAGCAGTGGTGCCAGCTGGGTCTGAGATCCTCATCGCGGAATTTCAGGAGCCAGTCACACCGGGCCACCAGGCCCTGAACACCAATGCTGGCCTGTTTCCCTGCAAACAAAAACTCAGCACCCCTGCTTGGATGGCAGATTGCAGGAGCCATTTTCTATGGGTGTTTGGATTTTCTGACCAGTCATGACAGACTGGCTCTCGCTCTGCTTCAGAGCCAGCTCCTTTGTTATCATTCTTTCTATTCTATTCTTAGCTAGCCTTCTGACAAACTTCTTCCTTCTATCTCTTTGTAGTATAGTTTTAATGTAATATATATATATATACTAATAAATCAAACCTTCTAATTATGGAGTCAAGATTCTCATCTCCTCTTCATCCTCAAAACCCTGCTCCCAAAGGGACAATAACTGGTGACCCCGACTGAAGAATGAACAATTGGACCTTCGACTGAGGAGGACATTTCTCACTTGGTGAGACCACCAGAGGAGCATTTGCTACATTTGGGTAAATCCGGGTATGTGGCATTGATGGTTGCTTCACGAGCGACCACAGAAGTGGATTCTAGCCAGGAGCTGAAGAACTGAAGATCCTGATTTGGACAGAGTTCACAGCAAGGCTGACCACAAAGAGAACCTTCTGAAAAGCCTCCAGGATGATGTCTGGAAAGCCTACCAGGACCATGCAGATGGCCAGAGAGTGTTGGACACTGTGTAAAGGTACTGTGGGTTTTTCCCCTCCTGAAAATGTGGCCCGTCGTAATTTGTGGCTGCTTATGTGGAGGACTTCTCCCTTGGGGGATGAGGTTCATTTCTCCCCTTCAGAGGAGAAACTTATTGCCCTCTGGCAAAAATGGGGTCAAGAGGATGAAATTCTCCTGATGGAGACAGATTTCTATGAGTTTTCCAATGGGCAAAGCTCTTTGGATTTTTTACTAATGTGCTCTATGCTCTCGACCTGTTAAATATAGGAGTGCATGGACTCTATTTTCCAGTTCTGTTTTTTGGCGTGGGTTTGGATGTCCCTAAGGTCTACCCAGCTTTCAGGCTGCTTTTTCAGGTCTTGAAACGGAGAGCAGCTGTTTTTCCCTGGATTGCTCACTGCAGGGGGAATGCTCCGTTCCCCCCGGTTCCCTCCGGGAGACCACCCTTTGGAGGAGGACGATTTCCTGCTTCTCAGCCCCCCCAAACAGCGGCGGGGGGGAAGTTTCGTCCCGAGCCGAAAAAGTTTTTTTCTGCGTCTTCGGAGCATGCTCAGATGAAGTTTTTTTCCCCCCCGTTCCTCTCCGGGGGATGGGGAGCCGCCCCTGGCAGCCCTGCCGGCACCGCCCCGGCCGGCCTCCTGGGCCCCGCCCCGCTCAGAGAGGGGGGCGGCACCGGTCCCTGAGACCCCACCTGCCAGGCCCGCGGGGCCGCCTCCCGGACCCACCCCGCCGCCGCCTGCCGGGGACGTCCGCCCGCGGCTCCGCGGCTTCTTGCCTGTGCGGAGAGCCCACGCTGACTCCGCTGCTTCCTGCGACTGTGCCGATGTCGCTGGGCAACAACCATCCACCGCCGCCTCCTCCCTCGCCCGTGCCGATCCTCCGCCGCCTGGCGAGCCCCGCTGGTTTCTGCGCCTGCATCTCGCAGCCGACCCCAGAGCCAGGGGCAGACGATGCTGGCGACTCCGCCCGTTCCACCGCCTCCCGCCGAGCCGCCCTGGTTCAGGATGCCCGCTGACACCGACACCGCCAGCCCGGCCCGGCAGCATCACCATCACCCCCTGCTTCCAGCGAGACTTCCCCGAGTTCTTCGGGCTGTCCCGTGGCTGCCCCTGCGGGCGGAGCTGGGACAGGGGAAGAGGGCATCAGCCTCTCCTTTTGTGGGGGCATGGCCCGCCAGCTGGCTGTGGGTGCAGCCCGGCTGCCTGTTTTAAGATCGGAGTTCTTGCGGGCTTGGGGCTGTTCGATCAGGGTTTCCCCTTGGGAGGTGCGCGTCTCTCTGCTGCCCCTCGCACGCCCGGTGGCGGGGGGGCAGGTGGGTCCCAGTTCTGCCTTTGGTCCCCAGCCCGGAGGGGTTGGGGGTGATACCGGGAGGCAGATGGGAGCACCACCGTTTGCATTGCAGAGGCACAGCCAAAAGCCATCATGGCTTGTCTGCTGTGGGAAACAAACATCCCTAGATTGGAGATGGGAATTCCTGGCACAGCTTCTGTTCCCCCACTGCTGGCAAGCCGCAGTGATTTTGGGGACAGGAAACCTTTGGTCACCCATTCTGCCATTCCATTGGCAGTGTGGTGCCAGGCTGTGGGAAAGCAGAGCCCGCCTGGCGGGCTGGGCCTGGGCTGTTGGGTTTGGCTGCTCGGGCCGGGGCCACCGCCCGGCCTCCTGCTGGATTTGGGGGTTCTGCTTCCCCCTTCTGGGCCTGGGCCACCGTTTTGTGGGCCAGGTTTGGGGTTCCTGATCCTTCCACATGGGCCAGGGCCCCCCAGGGCCTCTCTCTGGCCCCTTTGCGTTGCTGCTGCTCTTTCTGACTAAACAAACAAAAAAAAAACAAAAAAAAAAAAAAAAATTAAATTAAATAAAAAAAAAGGGTGAAAGAGCTGGCAGCCGCTCAAAGCATTGAAGACAAAATTAGCTTCAGCCCAAGTTGTTCAATAAAGGGCTCAAAATTTCTTTTGAAATTGAATCTGTTTGATAACTATTGATAGATTTTTCTTCAGCAGTTTGTTGTTTCAGGAGTCTGCAAGCCTGTCTCAGGAACAAAAGGAACTTTCAGAGATGGCAAAGAAAGAACATCTTCAGTCCATGGACTTTTCCTGAAACTCAGCTGCTTGGACTTGAATTTCTTTGCATTGCTTTTTTGCATTTTCTTATATTATAAGATTGTTGTAGTGATTTGATAGAATCTTATGTTATACAGGTGAAGAGATTCCCTGTTCATTCCACACCAGCACTTGATTGAGATTTGGATTGGCAAAGATAGCCTCTCAGGTGTTTGTGCTTTCCTCTGCATGGGCCCAGCAGAGAAAATTACAAACACTTTTCTTTTTAATTTAATTAATTAAAAAGGGTGAGATGTTGCAGACATCTTTTGTGAAAAAATCCTTCCTTTAGGATTTTTCCTTCTGAAAACAAGAGGCCTCAGAGACAAGATGTAAACAATTGTTATCTGCTGCTGTGGATGCAACAGGTGCATCTGTGATTGGCCTTCTATGGGTGTTTGGATTTCTTAACCAGTCATGACAGAGCTGGCTCTCGCTCTCTGTCAGAGCCAGCTGCTTTGTTATCATTCTTGCTATTCTATTCTTAGCTAGCCTTCTGACAACTTCTTCCTTCCATCTCTTTGTAGTATAGTTATAATGTAACATATATATAATAAATCAAACCTTCTAATTATGGAGTCAAGATTTTCGTCTCCTCTTCATCCTCAAAACCCTGCTTCCCGAAGGGACAATAGCGCATGCCTTTTGAGGAATGCTGTCTCCGCATTTGCCCAGCGCTATAATAAACATACCAACCTTACAACTTTCACAAAGTTGTGGAATTTTCTCTTTCTCCGCAAAACACTTTCCAAGAGTCTCTAGGCTGTTCAAGAGCTGGAATGTCACAGGCAGAGACAGGGGCCCCATGGAGACCTCCCAGGGCTTTCTGGGGATGGTAAAGAGCCCTGTGGTCAGAGGCAGTCACAGCCATTCCATGGTGACATCCCAGGGGACCTTGGGCTGCAAAGGCACCAATCTGTCACAGGCACTCACAGGGGCTCCACGGTGACATCCCAGGAGTCCCCAGGCTGCCAAAGAGCCGGGATGTCCCAGACACTCACAGGAGTTCCTGTCATGGGCATAGTGGGAGTTCAGGAAAAATTTATCTGAGAAGCTCCTGTTGGGTCTCGAGGTGCAGAAAGGATCCCCAATTGCCTTCATAGATCCCCAAATGTCACCGTTGAGTCGGAGATGACACAGACTCAGATCAGAAGGCTAATTCTTTTTTAATCCTCTTCTTTTATACCTTGGTTTGCTACAGGTGGGCCTCATTGGTCATTTAATGAACACATTTCCCGTGATTGGCTAATTAAGACAACACTCTTCGGTAAACAATTTTTGAGAAAAACAACTCTTTACAAACATTGTCAGGGCACCAGTTTTACGTTGGTCCCTTCTGGGGGCTTCCTGGATGGGGGAAACCCTCCTGGAGCAGTTCCGTGGCAGGTAAAAGGAGATGCACGGGACTTTTTAGTCTTCAGCTTCTTGCTTACTGTTATCTAAAGTTTTGCATGCTGTGCACACCAGGTTCAGCATGCTGGAAAAACACCTCAAAATGGCTCTAAAATGTACAGTTTCAAGGTGTTTTAAAGTTGTCTCATCCAATTAACTCTTAAAACGTACATTATTTCTACTTATCGACCAATAACTCATCCCTTGACTGTCCACATAACCTCTGCACTTTGCTTTCCTTGACCAATGATCCTGTGCCACCAACACTGCAGAAAATGGAGTAGATGAAGAAGAAGACAGGGACTACATCCAAATTCCTCCATCTTTTTTCCTATCTACACCATACTAAAAATCCCAAAACCTATATTTCTCACCCAAGTGACATACTATACTACTCTCTATTATCTATTTCACATATTGGTAAATTCTAATCTATCTCAGAGTCTTGGCAGTCCTCTCCATGGGCGAAAGTGAAAGGCAGTTTATCTCTGGGGGTCAGGACCTCTCAGAGCAGACAGAGAAATAATCCCTGTGCCTTGGATTCCCACACATTTCACCTTAAATCCTTTAACACTTAACATGTGATGTTACACAAAAATGTTCCAGGTAAGTAGAATTAGAAGGAGAAGTAATAGAGAACAGAACGACAGAAGACTTATAGAAAGACACGCACATAGGTACCAACTGCTCAGGTTCCACCATCACCAACAGACCAACCCCAGGAGACGACAGGATCCAGACCCTACACTGGCCCAGTGCTCTGGCTTTTAAACCCCTGGGCCTTCATGGCCCTGCCCCTGGGGTGGGACTGCCAGTTGCTTGTCCAATCAGAGCCAGGGTAGCACCAGCTCCTGCTGTGTGATTGATTGATTATCAGAGCCGCTTTTCTGGGCCAATCACCACAAACCAGCCTGACCCAGCCCCTGCCCCACACAGGCATTCCGGCCCCAAAAAAGTGCTGGGACATGATCTCATCCAGCCTCTGACAGTGACCACGGCACAGGGAACCATGGGTCGGACTGTACAATGGAGATCTGGTCCAATCCAGGAAACATGGAATGAGGCCTGTGCATTCATGGGCCCTGTGGATTCTTTGCTGCATCAAACTGGGTTGTATTGTGAATGGACCCCATTGTTTCACTCTGTTGGGGCCAATGGACCCTTTCTGAAACCAAGAAGAAACCAAGAAGCCACATTGCCAGACCTCATGGAATCAAGGAGACCATTGTGACAGTGTTAGGGACCCATTAAGTCAATGGAACATGGAACAGGTCTGCCTGGTTTGGACTCCCTGGGGTCTGTCTGACAGGTCCTGACTGAATTGACATGTCAAGGGCCACTTCCCATCTGAACATGAAACACTGGGCTCTGTGCTTTTTTCCTATGGGAAAGAACTCTTTCTTTCAGGAATACATGGCCATTCCTGGAAAACTGAAACAAATTTCCAGAAGTAAAATGAAAATGGAAAGAAATCTTCCTGAAATGCTTTCCTCAATTTATTTCCATGCTCCCTTTCCATCTTGCACTACTTCTCCATGCCAGTAATTCCAAATGGATCTCACCTCTAAGATCGGGTGACTTACTGAGTTTTAGACACTCTAAAATGCCATGAGTTGCACACAGTTTGCCTTCCCCTGTTTTTGTTGGAAAGAAGTGCTGGAGCCATCAGTGCAGTGCTTGGGTTGGGCACCTCCTGCAGGCAGGGAATGTGCCCCGGCAGTGTGTGACCCTCAGCAGGGACGATGCTCAGCAGTGTTGCTGTGCTCGGGCTCCATGGGACCATGCCAGGAGCAGCTGTTGAGCTCAGAAGCCATCACAGTCCCCGGCCTCCCTGCCCAGAGCTCCTTGGCAGGGGTCATTTCCTGCCCTGGCTCTGTGGTGCCAGGAGCCGGGCAGCGCTGGGTGCAGGGAGCCCAGGGATCATTCAGAAACACTGGGTGAGAAATGCTGGGCACAGCGAGATGGGTGAGTGCAGCCGGACCATGGCAGAGGAGCAGCATGCTCAGGGGGCACAGCCTGCAGCACAGATGGCCAAGGGAGAAAACAACAAACTTCTCAGGAGGGTGGAGAACAATTGCAAAGTTTCAAACTTCAGAGAATGAGGTAAATTGGGAAATCTTAAAGCAACATGGAATTACAGTAAATCACTTCATAAAGCACTCACTGAGAAAACTCTAACCTGTCCAACCTCAAGTTATGCAGATTTCGAGAAGAGGAAGTCAGGAGAAGAAGGAGAGGGAGAGAGAGATCCACAGTCAGCCTTGGATCTCAGCTGCTGCAAGCTCCGGGGTCGTGGGACATGTCAGTGTCACACCTGTGTCACAGCCTGACCTGCTCTGGTCCCTCCCTCTCTCAGGTGGGGTTTTTTTCTCCAGGCCAGGGCTTGGCAGCCACTTTGGGTTGTGGGCCAGAGGCTGCAGTGGCTGGGGTGGGGCAGTGACCACCCCACCTTGCAGAACTCTCCCTGCCCCCAAACATACACTGGAGATGTCTGGGGCAAGTTCATCATTTGAACTCTCCAGCACTGAGGCAATGGACTCTGGCACACAGCTCTGAGCTCGTGCCCATGGCAACCATCCCTGGCAATGGGGCTCCATGGAGCTGCTCTCAGGAAACCCCCAAGAGCTGGGGAGTGCCCCAAAACTGCCTGAGAAATGTGAGATACGGAAAATCTCTTCAGGAACGTGGAATACCCAAAATTCACTCAGTAATGGGCTCCCCCTCCCTTCATCATCCCCAGACTTTGGCCGTCTCATTCCAGACCCCAGCCCACCTCCCCAGTCTCAACCCCAACACATCCCACCATTCCCTGACATCAAGGCCCCTTCCCAAGCTGTATTTCCCCCTTTTCACACCTCCCAAACCCCACCCCACCCATCCTGCCCCACCTAATGCCCATCTCACCCCTCCTGATTTGCATTCCACTTCGCTCAATCCCTTCCAACCCCATTCCACACCAAGGGGCTATGGAATCAAGGAATTTTGGGGTGGGAGTGAATAATTTCAGTGGCATTGAGGTGACAGATCGAACCCTCTTGTGTCTTTGAGTGCCAAGAAAGGGAAACAAGTACACCAAATACCCCCCAAGCCCCCAAATTCTCCCAATTATCTCCCCAACCCCAGTCAGATCTGGGGGTGTCATCTTATGAAATGATGTTTGGGTTGCCCTTCCTGACCTCACCCCAGAAGGTTGCCACCAATGAGGAAGGGGAAGTCAATGGCAAGGAATAAGTGATGTCTATAGCACAAACCTTAGAAGGGCTAAGGGGGCGATTTCTCAAACTACCACCCTGGATTTCAGAATCCATAATATTAATCCCAGGAACTGGGTGATAATTAAGCCATGGAGAGATCAGCCTCTAACTCCTCAGTGGGAAGGTCCCTTTCAGGTACTGCTCACCACTGAATCGGCCGTGCGAACTGCAGAGTGGGGATGGATTCATGGCAACAGAATCAAAGGCCCAGTAGAAGAACCCAAAGAGTGGACTGTAACATCCAGGCCGGGTGAAACAAGATTGACTCTCAAGCAGAGACTGAAAGAAAACTGGGAAAACACCAAGATGCCCAAAAGTAGAGTCAAGCTTCCACCAACCAGTTTGAGAACTGTCTTCCTGCTTTCATGAGAAGTACACAAGGGACTGTAAAACGTAATGGGAGAGCTTCCTTAAGAAAATAAGACAAAGAAAAGAGGGCAAGACTGGGTTGGCCCCTTTGTTTGCTGCCAAGAAGGCTCTATAGCCCTGCTGCAGGAAGCAGCCCTGTAGGCATGGTAAGGTAAGGGCAAAAGGCCATACCAGACCTCTATAATTCCTCATTTGTTTTTTAATTCAACAGGGACTGGAGGGCGGGACCAAGTTGGCCTCTGTGCTCACCGCTAAGATACACCAACTATGGGTAGCAGCCACATAGGCACGGTAGATGGGAGTCAAAGCCATATTGGACTTCTGGGATGCCCTTTTGTCCATTCCAAATAAGTGTGTCTAAACAAAACCTGAGATTTTTTTTTCTCCTGTTCCCACTGTCCTTGCCCACATCAACGGATGCTGGTATGACTCATTCAAGAGAGAGAGAAAGTTTTTGCTTAATTTTTCAAGCAAAATAACTTCTAGAAAAAGAAAAGGGGGGGGTTGTTATAGATGAGTAATCCTATGGATGACTCTCACAATTAAGGGGTGAATATTAAATATATGTTAAGAGAAATTTTGTAGATGTATACTTATTCATCCCCTCCCCCTTGCATTGTTATCACAGGATGGCCTCAGTAGTCGGGGCATTTGGGAGGGTTGGCTTCTTACTATGGCAGCACCTGACCTCCAATCAAGGTGTAAGACAGTGATCTCCACCACTGGACAGTGAAGAAGGAGTCGATTGACAAGACTTTGGGAGGAGCTAGAGGTGTAAAAGACAGAACATCCATTTTGTAGATGAGCACAGGGTGATTGAGTTCTTTGCTCCCAGCGCTGTATCCTTTTCTTTATTCAGTCTTCTGTTGTATTTTGATTAGGTCTTAATAAATCATTCAAATTTTTGAAAGTGAAAATCGTTTCTCACATGGGGCTGGAGAATGTGGGGCAAGGTTGTCAACAATGGGTCAGCTCCAAGGTACAACTTCACTGACCTGGCCAGACCTCCTTAGGAGAGACCCTGGATCAATATCAATCACAGAATGCTGCAATCAGCTCTTCTCTAAAGAGAACAATAATAAAACACACTGTTTAAAAATGAACTACATATTTCTTAGAAGCTCTTAGAAATATTTCTCCGTAACTGTTAAAGGAAATCTGCCAAATGAACTGCTCTAGACCAGAGGGAAATCAAGGCAGAGCCATGGTTTGTCAGGACTTGCTTGATCCTAATGAGCCCTGTGGTGCATTTGGAGCTGAGCCCTGGAACCTCAGGGCCTGAGAGGAGATTGCACAAACCTTTCCAGGAGTCAAAGTCAGAAGAAAACTCCAAAATGTCTCAAAGCACGAATGGGTCTCACTGGGGTCCATCCCAAACAGAGGCTCCTCATGGACTCCATGGAGGAGAGAACTGGAGGCCAGGATGGAACAAGAAACCTCTGAGAGACTCAGTGAGGAGAGGAGAATCCAAAGTACCTTAAAAAACCTTGAGTATCTCAAGCACATTAATGAGTCCTACTGAGTGTCAGTACAAAGTTCTCAAGGGACTAATTACAGCTGATAATTGGAGGGCATGATTGCACAAACCTCTCAGAGACTCCAAGACAAAAGCCAAACCCAAAGTCCTTTGAAAAACCTGCAGTTCCTGCAGGGAGCATGAAGGAGCCCCCAGGGCCATTGCTGAGCAAGGCTCCCCAGGGACTCCTTCCAGCAGATCCTTGAGGCCACTGGGATGTGGGCTAGGGGGGGATGCTGAGGGCAGGACAAGGGGCTGACAGTGCCCAGCCTGGCTGGGGCTGTGCCAGGAGGCTCCAGGGCCTCAGGACAAGGTGTCTCCTCCCAGCCCTTGGTGGCACAGACCCTGCTGTGCCCCAGGGCACCAAGACTTGGCTTCTCTTTGTCCCCACCTGTCATCACTGCCTCCAGTTCTCTGCTCTGCATGGGGCCTGGGGACACTTACTCAGTCGTGTCCCTTAGTGGGACCCATTATAAGTCCAAGAAACTTTGGAGTTGGATTCTGCCATGGAGTTCTGGAGAGGTTTCTTCCTCTCCCTCTCAGGGACTGATGTTCAGGGCCTGAGCACAAAGCCCCAGATGCTCATTAAAGTCCTTGTGCTGTGTCTGTGCTGTTGAGCTAGGCCGGGCTGCTGGCGCAGAGGCAGCTCCTGGTAACCAAGAAGAGCTTCAAAAGCACATTTCTCTTGATGAGCAGCTCTTCTGCCAGCCCAGCAGGGCTGGGGCACTGCCTGCAGCCATCCTGGGCACAGCACAGAGGCACAGAGAGCTTCAATCAGTCAGGGCTGGGAAAGTGCTGAGAAGTGCCTGGGGCACAATCACTGCCAGCCCTTGGCACAGGAACCTCTGGCTGCAGGACAATGCAGCTGCAGCTCCTGGAGCCATCTCCTAAAGCTAGAACATCCCAGTGCCTCCAGACCCTGTGAGTACATTCTCTGAGTACTTCTGCTGCAGGGAAGGTGAAATGCTCATGAAGCTCTGACATGCTGAGGGGTTCTGGTCAGTCATAAAATATTTCCAAAACAACAAATTTGACAAAAATGAGGGAGTTTCCAAAGACTATGTAGGTATTCAGTTTCCTACTATTGGAGCATGGCAGGAAGTGGGGAAAAATATTAAATGCTGCTTATGAAATATTATTATTAGTTTTGACAAGTGCTTGAGAGATCCTAACTGTTACTTTTAGTGATCATTAGGTTCACAGGAGATCCCTAATGTCCTTTCAGCTCCTTTGTTGGAGCTGTTGGGCTCAGTCTGAGCTGTCCTTTCTCCAAGCTGCAAACAGAACCTGCCCCCAGCCAGTGCCCTGCAAACAGGCAGGGTTCTGTCAGGCCAAAGAGAGAGCACAGAGATTTGGGGTCTGTAAGTGCTGGCAGGGAGAGATCAGGCACAGGGAAACTCCTGCAGGAGGGAAATCTTCAGGATGGAGAAAAAGATCAGGCAGTGAGAGAAAACAAAACCCAGCAATGCTGTGTCAGGGAGAGTTTAGAGATGTCCACAGGATCCCCTCGAGTGCAGCCCCTCCCTCTGAACAAGCCCCCTCCCTCCTGTGCCGCAGCCCAGCCTCTGCCCTCAGGGCCGGGGCTCCAAGGCGTGCAGCCCCTCCTGTGCAGGCAGAGCTGCAGCAGAGCTATGGGGCAGCTCTGCAGCCCCCCTGGCCCAGTTCCTCTGCAGAGTACAGGGCTGGGAGCAGCTGCCCGGCCCTGGGGTCTCTGGCAGGGGGCACAGCTGGCTCAGGGTGACGCTGTCCCCAGTGCCTGGCTCTGGGCAATGCTGTCAGTGCAGCCAGGGAAGGAGCTGCATCCCCCTCAATCCAGTGCCATCATAAGGACACTTGGAAATCTTCCTGAGATTTCAGTCCAAGGTGGGAGCTTCAATCCAGGGTGTAAACCTGTCCTAGAGCATCTCTGAGTTATAAGATTGATGGGGAAAGGCAGAGCTGTTCTGACACTGAAAATGCTTCTGGGTTGGTGAAATGAGCAACATGAGTCCTTGGCTACAAATGTGGAGCTGGGCTGTGGTGGATCCATCTGCTCTCAGCAGTACCTGGGGTTTTTAAGAGAAACATGGGAGTGTGAACATTCTCCATTTTAGAAAAGGTTAAAATCCAGGATAAATTCTGAACAGGTGAGAATGACAGACCATCTCCCCTCAGTCTCCTCGAATCACTTTGCCTCATAGAATTTGTTCTGTTCTCCCTGAAGGCAGCAGAAATGCTGAGGGTTTCTGATATCCAAGAACACCAGGATAGATACAGGGGAGGTCAAAAGAAACCTCAGAACTCATAAACAGAGAAACACCATGTCTGTGTGTTTACAGAGGAGGATGGATGGGAAATGGCTTTGATTTTGGTTGCAGGTATCTCCTCTAACTCTTCACTGTTTTTTTCTCCATGAACTGAACCTGATGTCCAGACCCAGAAAATGTCCAACAGCAGCTCCATCAGGCACTTCCTCCTGCTGGCATTGGCAGACACACGGCAGCTGCAGCTCCTGCACTTCTGCCTCTTGCTGGGCATCTCCCTGGCTGCCCTCCTGGGCAACAGCCTCATCATCAGCGCCGTAGCCTGCAGCCACCACCTGCACACGCCCATGTTCTTCTTCCTGCTCAACCTGGCCCTTGCTGACCTGGGCTCCATCTGCACCACTGTCCCCAAAGCCATGCACAATTCCCTCTGGGACACCAGGAACATCTCCTACACAGGATGTGCTGCTCAGCTATTTTTCTTTATGTTCTTCATCTCAACAGAGCTTTCCCTCCTGACCATCATGTGCTACGACCGCTACGTGTCCATCTGCAAACCACTGCACTACGGGACCCTCCTGGGCAGCAGAGCTTGTGCCCACATGGCAGCAGCTGCCTGGGCCAGTGTCTTTCTCTATTCACTGCTGCACACAGCCAATACATTTTCCCTGCCCCTGTGCCATGGCAATGCCCTGGGCCAGTTCTTCTGTGAAATCCCCCAGATCCTCAAGCTCTCCTGCTCACATCCCAACTCCATAAAGAATTTGGACTCATTGCTGTTAGTGCCTGTTTAGCACTTGGTTGTTTTTGTGTTCATTGTTTTCTCCTATGTGCAGATCTTCAGGGCTGTGCTGAGGATCCCCCTCTGAGCAGGGACGGCACAAAGCCTTTTCCACCTGCCTCCCTCACCTGGCTGTGGTCTCCCTGTTCATCAGCACTGTAATGTTTTCCTACCTGAAGCCCCCCTCCATGTCCTCCCCATCCCTGGATCTGGCCCTGTCAGTTCTGTACTCAGTGGTGCCTCCAGCCCTGAACCCCCTCATCTACAGCCTGAGGAACCAGGAGCTCAAGGCTGCAGTGTGGAGACTGATGACTGGATGCTTTCAGGAACATTAAACTGCTGGCCAATTTTTGCAAATCACTTGTAATAAAAGTGATCTTTGATACTTCTTGTTGGTTTGGTTGTGGTGGTTTTTTTTTTTTTTTTAGTTTTTCATATTGTCCACAAAACAAATGTCATTGTTTGTGCCATTTCTCATTTTGTTTCTCTCCATCTTCCCTGTGGCCACAGACTGTGTCAATGAGGGGCTGCACTCTCGGTGGCTTTAAAGGAACTAAAGGATGTCCCAGCAGAGTTTTCTGCAGAGATGCCCTTTTGTTGCCTTCTCTGGAGCTGCAGCAGCAATGTCTGTGTGCAGAGCTGGGGGCAGATCAGTGCTGGCCCAGCAGCTGTGCCCAGCAGCAGCAGCAGCACTTGGTGTTGCCAGTGCTGCTGCCGTGGCCCTGCCCCGCTGCCCTGGTGGCCCTGGTGTTGCTGTAGGGCCTGAGTGCTCTCGGGGCCGGGCACAGCCCTGGGGGTGGCAGTGCCGGGGCTGCAGCAGGGACAGGCCATGGGCACTGCTGGGGCAGCACACTCAGGCCAGGCCCTGGGGCTCAGGCTCCTTGCCCAGGCTCTCTCAAGAACACAGCCAGGCCAATGCTCAGCACAGAAACCCCCGTGAGCAGCCCCAGGCTGGCCATGGGCAGGCTGGGGGCAAACAGCATGGCTGGGGCTCTGCAAGGGCCCTGGGGCAGATGGGAAGGAGCAGCAGAGCAGGGGCTGATCCATCCCAGTGCGCTGCACAGCCCAGGGCAGCGTCCCAGAGCGTCCTCATGGAGCTGCCAACAACATCCCCCTCTGCAGCCCTGGCCTCTCCCCAGCTCACACAGGTGCCCCATCCTTGCAGGCACAGACACGGCAGCACTGGCTCAGCAGCCCCTGTTTGCATTGCACACAGCAGGTGGGAGCACCCCATGCTGTTGCTGTGGGGACATGAACCTGAGGGAGCACAAATGCCATCAGCCCCTGGGGCCAGCAAGGGCTGGGGACACCAGGGAAACCACTCAGCTTTGTCCTGGCCTCTGTAGTCAGCCAGAAAGTTTGTTCCCATCTGCTGGGAGTTTCCTGTCCCACTGCAGACGCTGTTGCTCAGAGCCAGGGCTGCCTTGCAGCCACCCTTAAACCGCCCTCAGCATTTCCTTTTCTTCTCCTTTGCTTTCTTTACTCCTCCCTGGTACAAATTTCTTCCTCTTGCCCAGCCCCTCCCCTTCAAACAGCCCATTCCTGTTTGCCCTTTCCTCTCTGGCCCCACTCCCCATTGCAGTTCCTGACTTGGCACCATGGGAATGTCCCTTGGGGAGCAGGATCACCCTACAAGCACTGCAGGAATTGTCTGCAGGCTCTTGCAGTGCCTGGTGCTGCTCCCTTGCCAGAGGCACCCCAGGCCAGGGGGGCACATCTGGGCTGCTGTGTCTGGCTCTGGGGCTCCCTGTTCTGGGCAATGAGGAGGAGGACTGACTGCAGAGGGGAGGAGCTCTGCAGGACTGACAGGATGGGCTTTGGGGCTGGCAGGAGAAGCTGAGGGACCTGGGCTGCTGGAGCTTCCCTGAAGAGGAGGCCCCAGGGCTCATCCTGCAACTGCTCCAAGGGTGGTTCCAGAGAATCCCAGAATCAGCAAGGTTGGAAAAGACCTTGGAGATCATCAAGTCCAACCTGTGCCCTGAAGCACTGCCTTGTCTCCCACTGAGCCTCCTCTTAAAAACAATGCTTGCTTATTTTGAATAAAATAATAAACAACCCCAGCTCCTCAGCCAGATAAACTTTTCTGTAGCTTAGACAGGACTTGTGCTTGCAGACCCCTCCCCAGCCTTTTTGCCCTTCTCTGGACATGCTGCCAGCCCCTCTCCATGTCCTTCCCTAAATTGGGGGCCCAGAACTGGACCCAGCACTGTTCTCTGTGCCCATGCCTTCCAACCACTGGACACAGCACTGAGCACAGGGGAAGAATCCCTGCCCTGCTCCTGCTGGCCACACCATTCCTGATCCAGGCCAGGAGCCATTGGCCTTCTTGGCCACCTGGGCACACTGCTGGCTCATGTCCAGCCTGCTGTCCATCAGTCCCTGCAGGTCCCTTTCTGCCTGGCTGCTCTCCAGCCACTCTGTCCCCAGCCTGTGGTGCTGCAGGGGTTGTTGTGGCCAAAGTGCAGGATCTGGCACTGGTACTTGTTAAACCTGACCTTGTTGGATTTGGGCCCTGGATCCAGCCTGTCCAGGGCCCTGTGCAGAGCCCTCCTACCCTCCAGCAGATCAACACTCCCAGACAACTTGGTGTCATCTGCAAATTTTCTGATGGTGGTCTCAATCCCCTCATCCAGATCATCAATGCAGATTTTGAAATCCGCGCTGGCTGGCTCTGATCCCTCAGCCATCCTGTGGGTGCCCTGTGATGGCACTCAAGGTGATCTGTTCCATCGCCTTGCTGGGCACCCAGGTCAGGCTGACGGGCCTGGAGATTCCCAGATCCTCCTTCCAGCCCTTCTTGGGGATGGGCTCACACTGGCACCTCCAGTGCTCTGGGCCCTCCCTGCTGAGCCAGGACTGATGGTAAATGATGGAGAGCAGCCTGGGGAGCTCATCCACCAGCTCCCTCATCCCCCTGGGATGGATCCCATCTGATCCCATACACCTGTGAGCATCTGAGTGGCTCAGCAGGTCACCAACTTCTTCCCCCTGGATTACAGGGGCTGTTCTGCTCCCTGTGCCCATCTACCAGCTCAGGAGAACACTTGTCCTGAGAAGAGCCTGTTCTAATATTGAAAACCGAGACAAACAAGGTGTTAAGCAGCTCAGCCTTTTCCTTATCTTTAGTTACTATATTCTCCACTGCATCCAATAAAGAGTGGACGTTCTCCTTATCCCTCCTTTTGCTATAAAATTTTTTCTAAAAACACTTTCGTATTTTTTTACAGATGCTTCCAGGTTATGTTCTAATTGAGTTTTCACCTCTCAACTTTTCTTTCTGTATAACCTAACTGCATCCTTAAACACTTCCTGTGTTGTTGCTCCTTTTTTCCCCCGAGTCCCCACAAAAGCTCCATGGGCAGTCAGGCCGGTCATTTTCCTCACTTGCTCATCTGTTGCCACATGTGGACAGGCTGCTTCTTTCTCCTTAAGATTACTTTCTTGAAATGTGTCCGTTCTTCCTGGACCCCTTTGTTTTTAAGGGCTGTTTCTCTTGAAAAAAAATCAGTACCTGATTCAGTACTCCCCAAATCTGCATCCTAAACAGGCCAAAGTCTGCCCTTCCTATTTCCAGTGCAGAAGTTTTGTTGCTGCCCCTCCTTCTTTCACAGAACATTGAAAACTTGATTATTTCATGGTCACTGTGCCCCAGGCAGCCTCTGAGCCCCACATCTGCCACCAGCCCTTCTCTGTTTGTGACCAGCAGCAGACAGAGCTTTCCTTGGCAGTGGGAGTGTTACCAAAAATTCAGTAAAACAGAAAACTCCTTAACCCCAATGCAGCATTAAGGAGCAGCATTCTTTATTCAGCTGGATGCATGGGGGAGAGCTCCTCCCAAAGCCCTGCATGCTGAGTACAGGAAAGTTTCTGTTTATTTTCTGTATTTTGCACACATATTCATTGATTGTCCTGGACTAAACATACTTATGATAATAATTTCCCCAAAATCATTAACATATTTCCCCTCCCCTTTACCCATGCACTCTTCTGTCCTGGGGTCTCTCTGGTGGTCCCTGGTGGTCGTGGACCCCAATGTTCCAGTGGGCCTGGCTGAGCTGGCAGGACACTGAGGCTGCTGAACTTCCAGTTCCCCTTCTCACACCATGGGCATTGTGTGGTTTCCATAGGCCTGGGGTTTTGGAGAACAAGCTCCAGGTGTCAGCTCACCTGGTGGAGACAATTGATCATCTGGTAACATGAGGTCACAGAGTGGGCTGTGACATCACAGAGTGGGTTATGTGGGTCATTGAGCAGCTATGATCATAGACAGCCTCTGTGACATCACAGAGCCAGCTATGACATCACAGGGCAGAGGTCTGATATCATAGATAAGACTATGACTCACAGATTTAGCATCACTGCCTGACATCACAGAGCTGTGACATCACAGATTCTGTGTGACATCACAGAGCAGACATTATGTCTGTGTGACATCACAGAGCAGACATCACAGTGACATCACATCACAGGGGCTGTGACATCAGGGTTAGCTGTGACATCACATCATTGTGGGCAGAGGCTGATGTCATGTCACAGGACATCAGGGGCTGTGACACATCAGAGGGGCTGTGTGAGGTTGGGGTTGGTCACTCTGCCCCAGCTCCCCCTCACAGTTTCTCCCAACAAGTCCAATGCTGTCCATGCCCAGCAGGGTCCCTGTCCCCAGGATCCCCCTGGCCCACCTGGAGCCACAGCCTCCACCAAAGGATGTTCCACAGGATCCACCCCAGAGCCTGACATGGGGACAAGGGGCCAGGGCTGTGTGACCAGGACATCAAGGACGTGGATTATCCAGGTCACTGTGGCCTGGTTTGGGTTGCCCAGGGCAGGAAAGATGTCTGGCAGCTGGAGCAGGGTCTGGGAAGGGCCTCCAAGGTGGGGCTGGAGCCCTTGGGCTGTGAGCAGAGGCTGAGGGAGCTGGGCTTGTCCAGCCCGGAGCAGGGAAGGCTGAGGGGCTCCTCATCCCAGCCTGGCAGTGCCAGCGAGGAGGGATGGAGAACACAGAGCCAGGCTCTTCACCGGGGGCCTGGTGGGAGACAAAAGCCAATGGGTGGGAGGGGAAAGAGGGAGATCAGCCAGGACAGGAGGAGATGAAATGAGTCAGGCTGGTTTCAGCATTTCCTCAACACCAAACGCAGCCTGACCTCCCTTCTCCATCCACCACTGACAGCTTTGCAAATCAGGAATTGTTGGAGCTGTTTTGCCCCCCACTCCAGGATGAGCATCCTGATACAAGAACTTAATTGTGTTTATATCTATCACAGAACCACGTTTGTCTGAAATTAATTTTAGCATGGAAATCACTTGTGGATGGTGCAGACATCTTTTGTGCTGGGACCTTGCACATTTTTCCCTCCTGGAAAGTGAGATTGCCTCATTAAAAGATGTCCTGTTCAATTGTGGTCTGTTGGCCATGATGAAATGCAACAGGTGCCTCTGATTCTCCTTCAGTTCCTGTTTGGATTTCAAAACCAAACCTGACAGAGTTGTGGTTCCCACTCCAGTGGTGCCAGCTTGGACCTGTTATCATTCTTGCCAGATTCTATTCTTAGCTCCTTGTCCCAAAAATAAGATTCCTTCAATCTCTTTGTAATATGAATAATGTAATAGGAATATATAATGTGGGGATCAGGGGCATTATGGAGTCAAGATTCTCGTTTCCTCTTCATCCTCAAAACCAAGACCTCCCCTTGGCCTTGGGAACCTCATCCCCGACTGAAGAATGAACCCATGGGACCTTCCTGGCCAGGATTTCTCACTTGAGAGACCACAGCAGGAGGATTTGCCCACCCAGGGTAAATCTCACCTGGGAACATTGATGAGGTTGCGATGGTTTGCTCAACCACAGGCCTTCTCCAGATCAATCAATAAAGAAGATTGATTTGACAGAGTTTTTGTAAGGCTGAGCCCTGAGAACCTTCTGAAAAGCCTCCATTCCTGATGTCTGGAAAGCCAGGGCTGGACCATGCAGATGGCCAGAGAGTGGGGGAGACACTGACAAAGTACTGTTGATTTTCAGCCATGAAAAAGTCTTGATTTTCATTTCTGGCAAACTGATATGGAGGACTTGCCCTTGGGGGTCAAGGTTCATTTCAATTCAGGGAGATTGCTTATCAATCTATAAAAAATGGGGTCAAGAAAAGGACAAAACAATTCTCTCTGGATTGTTTTCAAGTTTTTCCAATGGGCATATTCTCTTTGGAATTTTACTTCTGAAATATGCTAATTAACCTGTTCTTGTGGGAGAAATGGACTTAATTTTCCAGTTCTTTTTTGAGGGTGGGTTTGAATGTCCTAAGGTTTACCCAGCTTTCAGGCTTGTTTTTGAATTCTTGAAACTGAAGAGCTCAAGTTTTCCCTGAGGCCTCTGCAGGGGGATAAAACACGTTCCCCGGTTTCCTCAGAGCCACCCTTTGGAGGCTGAGGATCCATCCCCTCAGAGCCCAAATGAACAGAAATGGGCACAGTTTGTCGCTGCCCCAGCTTTCTTTGGGCCCTTTCAGAGCATGCTCAGATGAGCTTTTCCCCCGGGCCCCAAAGCCGGGGATGGGGGTGCCCCTGGCCCAGATGGGATGGCAGCAGGGGCTCCTGAGCTCTCAGCCCCTCAGGCAGAGGGAGCAGGGCAGCCCCACCTGCCAGGCTCCTTTGGCCTTGGCCACCACCCCGCCCATGGCTGGGGCTGGGCCTTCCATGCACTGCAGCGCTTCTGCGCCCTTGCCGCGGCTTCCACCTGACTCCGCTGCTTCCCTGCGACTGTGCATGTCGCTGAAGCAACAACGATCCACCGCCGCCTTCACCGGTAAGGCTGGGGAGGCCCAGCCTGCTGGGCCACTGCCCCTGCATCTCTGCTGCTGGTTTCTGGCCATGGGCAGCCGACCCCAGGTGTGCCATGGGCAGACCACCACTGGTCTTGTCTGCCTGTTCTGCAGAATCACTGTGGACATGAGCCGAGGTGCTCCACACCATGGCGGGCCCAGCAGCGGCACATCACCCGTCACCTGCTTCCAGTGGACTTCCCCCCGAGGGTCCCCAGGCTGCCCCGGCTGCCCCTGCGGCGGAGCTGGGACAGGCTCCCAGGCATCAGCCTCTCCTTTGGCTTGGGGGTACATGGCCCGGGCTGGCTGTGGGTGCAGCCCGGCTGCCTGTTTTAAGATCGGAGTTCTTGCGGGCTTGGGCGCTGTTCGATCAGGGTTTCCCCTTGGATCCAAGGCATCTCTCTGCTGCTTGCCCTCCACGGTTGTCAGTGAGCCCAGGCAGGTGGGTCCTCTCTTTCTGCCTTTGGTCCCCAGCCCGGAGGGGGGGGTGGGGTGGTTTGTGGAGGCAGATGGGAGCACCACCTGTTTGCATTTGCCCTGCAGAGGGCACAGCCAAAAGCTGGGCTTATCTGCTGTGGGGGCAAACATGCCTAGACCTGAGATGGGGATTCCTGGCACAGCTTCTGTTCCCCCACTGCTGGCAAGCCTCAGTGATTTTGGGGACAGGAAACGTTTGCCACCCATTCTGCCATTCCATTGGCAGTGGGTGCCCTAGGCTGTGGGAATGCAGAGCCCGCCTAGCAGGCTGGGCCTGGACCGTTTGTTTTGGTTCCTCGGGCCAGGGCCACCGCCCGGCCCTCCTGCTGGGTTTGGGGTTCTGCTTCCCCCATTCTGGGCCTGGGCCACCGTTTTGTGGGCCAGGTCTGGGGTTCCTGATCCTTCCACATGGGCCAGGGCCCCCCAGGGCCTCTCTCTGGGCCCCTTTGGTTTGCTGCTGCTCTTGCTGACTAAACAAACAAACAAACAAACAAAATTTAAATTAAATTAAAAAAAAAAAAAAGGGTGAAAGAGCTGACAGCCACTCAAAGCATTGAAGAGCCAAAAATTAGCTTCAGTCCAAGTTGTTCAATAAAGGGCTGTGGCAAGACTTTCTAGAAATCTTCTTCAAGATTGTTTGAAATTGTTTGATAACTATATAACTATTGATGGTTTGGTCTTCAGTAGTTTGTTGTTTCAGGAGTCTGCAAGCCTGTCTCAGGAACAAAAGGACTTTCAGAGATGGCAAAAGAGGAACATCTTCAGTCCATGGACTTTTCCTGAAACTCAGCTGCTTGGACTTGAATTTTTGCATTGCTTTTTGCATTTTCTTATATTATAAGATTGTTGTAGTGATTTGTTAGAATCTTATGTTTTACAGGAAGAAATTCCCTGTTCATTCCACACCAGCATTGATTGGGATTTGAATTTTTTTGGCAAAGGATGGCCTGTCGGGTGTTTGTGCTTTCCTCTGCATGGGCCCAGCAGAGAAAATTACAAACACTTTTCTTTAATTTAATTAAATTAAAAGGTGAGATGTTGCAGACATCTTTTGTGAAAAATCCTTCCTTTAGGATTTTTCCTCCTGAAAACCTCAGAGAGGCCTCAGAGACAAGATGTAAACAATTGTTATCTGCTGCTGTGGAATGCAACAGGTGCACCTGTGATTGGCCCATCTCTGATGTTTATAGTTGGTGGCCAATCAAGGACTTCAGCTGTCCCGGACAGAGCCAGGATAGCTGCTTTGTTATCATTCTTTCTCTTCTATTCTATTCTTAGCTAGCCTTCTGAGAACTTCTTCCTTCTATCTCTTTTGTAGTATAGTTATAATGTAACATATATATCATATAATAAATCAAGCCTTCTAATTATGGAGTCAAGATTCTCGTCTCCTCTTCATCCTCAAAACCCTGCTTCCCTAAGGGACAATAGTTTCTAACCTCTCTCTCTTCAGATCCCTCTCTAGCCTTGTTGCCCTTCTCTGGACACGCTCCCTGCCCCCATGTCCTTCCTAAACTGGGGGTCCAGAACTGGACACAGCACTCAAGGTGCTGCCCAACCAGTGCCCAGGCACAGGGAAGAATCCCTGCCCCTGTCCTGCTGGCCACACCATTCTTGATCCAGGCAGGAGCCATTGGCCTTCTTGCCCACCTGGGCACACTGCTGCCTCATGTCCAGCCTGCTGTCCATCAGTCCCAATGCAATCCCTTTCAACATACTGCTTTCCAGCCATCTGAAGATTTTTTTGCTGCAGGGGTTGTTGTGTAAAAAGTCAAGGACCTGGCACTTGGACTGTTCAATTGTATTTGTTGGATTTGGGCCAAAGATCCAGGAATGGTCCATTTCCCTGGCATATTTTTCACCTCCAGCAGAACAGCACTTGCAATACTATATTGTGAAGTGTTCCTGAGTTCTGTCCAGGCCCCAGATTCCCACAAAACATTCCAGGGCATTAGGAAGGGTTCTGTCAAAAATCTCTTTCCCAGGGACAATGCAGATCCATCAGTGGATCCTTGGTTCCATGAGGTCTGGCACATTTCAGCCATGCCTTGACTGTTTGCACAGTGTCCCGCCCTCTTGGTCCAAGGGGTCAAGATTTTTCTGTGGAGTGCCCCAGAGCTCAGGGAGGGTATTGGGTTGGGGTCCCTTGCAGTGTCACAATGGCCTCCATGGTTCCACACATGCCACAGTGGTTGAGGGACACCTGGAATGGAATTGAGGAAGTGTCCAAAGGTTTGGATTTGCCTGGTGGTGCAAGGGTCCAGACCTCCTTTAAGATCTGTGCCAGTCAAGATCCTTCAGTGTCACAAGGGACCCCACGTGCAGCCATGGGCACCAGACTGTCCCAATTTTCCCAGTGTACTGGTTTTGCAGATTGGCCCTGACATTTGGTGAGGACCCCATGGGAACCCCCCCCCATAATTCTGAGAAGAGCTGCCTCAGAGCTCCAGCTTGTGCAGCATTTCACCAATCAGTGATTGGTTTTGACTGACCAGTGCTTTTGCAAACCAATTTACAAGCTGGGGTCCTTCTATGAACACACATGTTAAAAATAAACACTTCATGGAGCAGCTCCAGAGGAGGCTGAGATGGGAACAGGTAACAAGGAGCACCCTGTGCTCCTGTCAGGCTGGGGAGTTGGGGTGGTTCAGCCTAGAACAGAAAAGGCTGGGGGAGACCCCATTGAGGACCTTGCAGGACTTCAAGGAACCTGTCCAGGAAATGTGGGGAAAAATGTTTTAGTAGGGCCTGTCTCAATGGAGAAGGGGAAATAGTTTTAAAGCAGAAGAGAATAAGTTCAGACTGAGGCCATAAGGAAGAAATCTTTGATGCTTGTGGTGGTGAAACACTGGCACAGGTTTCCTAGACACCTGGTGGATGCCCCATCCTTGAAAATATTTCCTCACTGGATGGGCTCTGAGCAGCAGGATGGAGCAAAAGATGTCTGACCCCCACCCCACAGGAGGCCTGTGGTGATAGCTACCTTACAGAGGGGTCAGTGTCCTTGTAGGATTCAATTCCCAGCAGAGAGCAGGGGGAATGAGACACAGACAGCACAGATGGCAGGAACATCCCTCCCATGGAGAGATGGGATTTGGATCCACAGGCTCTGGCTGGCCCAGTTTTGTGGTGTCCATGAGATTTGTAAATCTTTGTAATGGACCCAGTGAGAAAATATGAGAACAGGAGGGCCCCCAGTGTCTCTGAACTCCCTGAAAGCCAGGAGGCCCCCCAGAACTGTAGATATGAACAGCATTTCTTGGAAACTGGGGTTTTGCTTTCTTTCCTCTTCCTGCTGTGAATTTCTTTCTCTTCCCCATGAAGTTCATCCCCCCAAACAGCCCATCCCTGTTTCCAGATCCTCTGGCCTCATTACACCCTTCCTGACTTGGCACCATGGGAACGTCCCTTGGGGAGAAGGATCATCCTCCAAAATAATGCCCCAATTGTCTGCAGGCTCCTGCAGTGCCTGGTGCTGCTCCCCATTGGATGCCAGAGGCACCCCAGGCCAGGGGGCCATCTGGGCTGCTGTGTCTGGCTCTGGGGCTCCCTGTTCTGGGCAATGAGGAGGAGCTGCAGAGGCTCTGCAGGACTGACAGGATGGGCTTTGGGGCTGGCAGGAGAAACTGAGGGACCAGGTGGGCTGCTGGAGCTTCTGAAGGGGAGGCCCAGGGCTCATTGAGCAACTGCTCCAAGGGTGGTTTCAGAGAATCCCAGAATCAGCAAGGTTTGAAAAGGCCTTGGAGTTTTATCAAGTCCAACCTGTGCCTGACACTGCCTTGTCTCCCCTGAGCCTCCTCTTCTCCAGGATAAACAACCCCGGCTCTCCCAGCTGCTGGGCACAGGACTTGTGCTCCAGACCCCTCCCCAGTCTTGTTGCCCTTCTCTGGACACGCTCCAGCCCCTCCATGTCCTTCCTAAATTGGGGGGCCAGAACTGGACACAGCACTCCCTGGTGCTGCCCAGACCAGTGCCCAGCACAGAGGAAGAATCCCAGCCCTTCTCCTGACCTGGCCAGGCCATTCCCAGATCCATAGGAGTGCCAGGGGCTGGATCAGGCCCAAATGGTGGGAGGGGACCTTGGTTCAAATGGTGCCCCTTTGTTAGCCAGTTGGAGGCCTTGATTTTCATATCTGTTCAGACTGAATTTTAAGGTGCTGGGGGTCAATATCAATTGGGCGGTGCTGATATCAATCCATAAATGGGAAAAGAAAGCAGGACAAAACAGTTCTTTCTGTGTTGAGTTTTTGAGGGTCCCAAGGAAGAGGTGAGAGATGAAAATCTTACTCCATGTTCTCAGAAGGCTGATATGATACCATGCCATGCCATGCCATGTCATATTTATTATGCTATATTAAAACCATACTAAACGATAAGGAAGGTTACAGAAAGAAGGCTTAACAAGAATGACAAAGAAAAACCTGTGACTGACTCCTCAGAGTCCGACACATCTGATGGTGATTGGTAATTGTGTAAAAACAATGACAGGAAAACAATCAAGCATGCACTTTTTGGTAAACAATCTCCAGACCACATTCCAAAGCAGGAAACACAGCAGTATCAATCAGATAATTATTGTTTTCATTCTTTTCTGAGGCTTCTCAGCTTCCCAGGAGAAGAAATCCTGGCAAAGATATTTTCAGAAAATATGACAGTGGAATGTCTGCATTGTTTTCAAAATAGTACAGCACAGGGAAGAATCTCACTTTGAATATATTTCTAAGATCTTTCTAAGCCCCCTGAGAAGAACTGAACATTTAAGATATTCCCAGGGCCTTTTCTTGTTCTGGTGTTTTGAACAAATGTTTATGAGCCTTTTTTGGACTGAATTCCTGAACTAAGATCTCAAGATAGAAGAGGCCTCAGGAGGATTAAAATTCATTAGCAACCTCCAAGTGGCTGAGGATCCATCCCCATCAGAGCAGCAATGAACAGAAATGGGCACAGATTTGTGGCTGCCCCAGCTTTGGCATGGGCCCTGGGCCTGGAGCAGACTCAACCCCTCTTGAGGGCCCCAAGACAGGGGCTCTTGTGCTGCCCTGGGCAGATGGGATGGCAGCAGGGGGCTGCAGAGCTCTCAGCACCTCAGGCCAGAGGGAGAGCAGGGCAGCCAGGGAGCCTCCTTTGGCCTTGGCCCCAGACCTTCCCCCCTGGCTGGGGCTGAGTCCTGTGGCAGCTGCAACTGCAGCTGTGCCCTTGCCAGGGGCTGACCCCACTGGTGGGGCCAGTGTGGGAGCAGTGCCCAGAGCAGCCTGGCCTGAGCAGAGCTGTGGGGCCAGAGCCAGGCTGGGCTGGGCTGGGAGAGGCCCTGGTGCTGCCCAGAGCTCAGGGCAGCTGGCAGAGCTTACAGGGGTGGCTGGGCCGGGCCCCAGAGCCTGGCCCAGAAACCATCAGTGTCCATCTCAGCCTGGCTGAGCATGCAGGGGCAGGACTCAGGCCAGGCCCCCAGGGGGCAGGGCCAGCGCCTGTGCAAGGCATTGCAAACAGGCAAGTGGCCCAGAGAGGAGGCTGCTCTGTGCCCTTGGTGGCATGGACAGAGCAGGGAGGGTGCCCAGGACATTTGTCAGCGCCAGTCTCTGTGCCCAGCCCTTGGCAGCCCTGGCTGCTGAGCCCAGCTTTGGCCTGGGCTGAGTTTGGCTGTGGCCCAGCTCCATCCTCCTGCAGGGCTCAGGGCCTGTTCCCAGCCATGGCCAGCCCTGGCTGGCCTCTCTGCTGGCCCAGAGGCTGGCAGAGCCCAGGGCAGGGCTGTCTGTGCAGCCCCACAGGTGCCAGGGGCTCTGCAGGAGCTGGCAGAGGCTGCCCAGCAGGGAGGCCATGGGGCACAGAGCCCCAAGGCTGCTGTGGGCACCATGGCACAGGGGCCCTTCCCAGCCGCAATGCTCCTGGCCTGGGCTGGGCCTGCACAGGGGCTGGGCCACCATGGCTGGGCCAGCACAGGGCCACAAAGGGGCCACGCAGCCCCTGCTGGGGCTGACAGCAAGGCCAGGCACACACAAGCAATTGCTGAGCATGGCCTGCACTGGCCAGGCCTGACTGTGCCAAAGGCAGAGCTCAGCTGCCCTTGGGGGCTGCAGCAACAGTCCAGAGCCCAAAGAGCCTCCATGGCTGTGCTGGAGACCAAGGCTGCAGGAGGGAAATGCAGGGCTGCTGTGGGATGGGGAGGGCATTGAATTCCAGCACACACCTCAGCTCTCTGATGATCCCGGCACCATGCTGGGCCCTGTTTCAGACTGGAGCAGAGCAGATGTTGATGGGACAGGAGCCCTGTGGGGCTGTCAGGGACCTGCAGCTTGCAAGGTGCTCTGCTCTGCCTCAGGTGCTCTCGGAGAGATCCAATCCCAGCTGGGCATCTCAGGGCACAGTGGCACTGCCTGTTCATGGGCACACAGCTGATGTCTGCCTGGAAAGGGGCACAGGTGTTAATACTTGTCTGTTTGATAATATACAGGCAAGTCTTTATTATCTGTGTTGTCTGAGTACTTTTAAGGAATAGCAAAGTTTTCCCATCAGAAACAGGGATTACTTGGATTCTTCTACTGATGGCAGAAGGAAAAGAAATACTGATCTTTTGCTTTACTTGTGTCAGCAATATTCAGTGTATTATTTAATGTCTCTTTTCCATCAGGTGTTTCCAGCTCTCCTGTTTAAATGGCCATGTCTAACGAAATCTCTTCACTAGACCAGATGGATCTATGACTTTCCCATAGCTCCCATATTTCCTCCTCCAGATGCTCTCTGGTCATTCAAGTGCCTCCCAACTGACTGGTTTCATGCTTTGAGCTCCAGGAAGTTGTCCAATCTTTTTGATGTTCAAAAAACTATCATATTATTAAACTTCTTAATTGTTTTTTTAATCTATTACAGAATAAACTTTTCTTATGTCTCTGTCCAAAACTGTTCCTGTACTGAAAACCCTAGGAATGTGGGACATATCAGATGCTCCTGGGACATCACAGAGAGCTGAGGGAAGAGATGTGAAAGTTGTTAAGCTGTTCAAATGTTCAACTTTTGTTTGTTGGCAAGAAACCTTTCTGTGCCTCTGAGTGTCACCAGGCCCTGAGCCCAAAGGACACAAACCTGATGAGTTGTGGTTCCCACTGCAGGGGCTGCACTTGGACCTTTGCTCTGCACAGGAGAGCTCTTCATCCCCTTTCTCTCTTTTCCTTCCTCTGGGCAGGGAGGGAGCTCCTGACTTCAGCCTGTGACTCATGTGTGCAAAGAACAAATCTGGGCAGCATCGGGGCAGGGAAGCTTTGGGGGGGCCTTGGGATCTGTGCTGGGCGCAGAAGGTGTTTTCCATTGCTTTGAGACTGTCTGCTACTGAAAGTGGATTTAATATCCAGCAGAGGAATGACTTTTGCATTTGATGGAGCTGTGCCTTCCCTTGGCTTTGTTGGCTGACAAGAAATGAACATCCCTCTGTGTCTTGGGCAGCTCCTTCTCCAAGGAAAGCAGGTGGGAGTTGGAGCCAAGGAGCTGAAAGCTGCAGGTGCAGCCTGGGCTGGAGGGAGCTCAGATTTGTGCAAGGCTGCTCTGAGTGCCAGGGCTTGGATGGGGGAAATGGTGGGGTGGGGGTAAGGACAGAGTCTGATTGATTGTCAGCCATGAAGGGTCTTGATTTTCATATCTATTCAAACTGCATGAGGAGGTACTTGGATTCAGTATCAATTGGAGACTGCACATAGCATTGAATTAACAGGAATAAAAAACTAAACTGGACCTAAAAAATCTTTTCTCACTGTCTTTTTAAGTGTCATGTATTCAGTTTGAATACACTACTGAGATCTACTTAAATACACATTTTTTGGAAACTGAAATCAAATGATTCCCAGTGGCTTGGCTTGTTAAGCTGTTCTGAGTGTTAATGAGCATGGGACACTGAATTCCTGCAGTGAAGAGCTGAAGGCTGAACAAGCCTCTGGAGCAGGAAAATTCAGCAGCAGCTTTCAAGTTGCTGAGGATGTCAGCAGCCCCCACTGAGGCCATCCCTGCCCAGAGACCGTAGGGGAATGGGCAGACAAGGAGAGCGTCCCTGGGGCTGGGACAGCACAACTCAGAGGCACCAGTGGCTCCAGCTGGGCAACGGAGTGTGGAATGTGGCTGGGAAAGCCCTGCCTGGGCTGTGCCAAGCAGGACACACAAGCCCTGGCTGCCATCCCCCAAAAAACTCTCTTAAGGAGACATTTAAAAGGAATTACAGTTTTTTGTGTACTCTGAGTTGGATATACTGGAGAAATATCAACAAGAGATTCTCAGGAGCTCTAAACAGCTAAATAGCCTTTACTGGGAACTTTAGAAAATCAGAGAAACTTTGGCAAAAGGCTTAATATTACTTTGAATCAACAAAAAACACTGCTAAAATCTTTGACCTGGCCCTTTCAACTTCACAAACTTTAAGCCTGTTCAATTTAATGTTGAATAAAATTTTCAAGAGGACAGAAATAGAAGACACAGAAAGAGAGGAAGACAAATTTGATTTGGAGAAGCACACACACAGCTACCAACTGCTGTATTCCAGCAGTCTTCAGATAAAAATTCCAAGAGGAGGTTGGGTCAAGATGTGTGCTTGCCTTGTGGTCAGCCTTCAATATCACTTAGTCTCCCTTGGCCCTTCCCCTAGGTGGGACTTGGGGTCATTTGGTCCCTCAGGAGCTGGGCTGGGGGCTCCAGAGGTGGCTGTGGAGCATTGCCTGTGCTGTGCCAGGGACTGGCAGCCACTGCTGGGCTGGGATAGAGGCTCTGGGGGGATTGGGGTTCCAGGGCAGGGCAGGACTGGGGTTCCAGGGCAGGGCAAGGGCTGGACCTGCCCCTTCCTCCCCCACAAATGAAATGTTTTGAGCCAACAATCTCCTCCAGTCTGTCACAATAGGGAATGTTGGAGGTGAAATCCCAATTCTGGCCATGGGCACCTGGAGGAGAAGGGCAGTTCTTTTTCATAGCAAGGAAAGCATGGAGCCCGTGTTTCAGTAGCAGATGAGAAGAGACCTTCAATATGCCAAGGTCAGTTGGATCAGTCAGGTGGCCTCTGGGAGACTAAACCAGCCAAACCCGTTACGTGTTCCCTTGGTTTTGTGGGGCCTCATAGTGTCACAATGGTGCCTTGGATGCTTGAGGCCCCATAGTGCCACAATGGTGACTTGTTTCCGTGGGGTCCAGCAGTGTCACAATGGCCCTTAGGTTCAATGGGGTCCCACAGTTTCACAGTGGCCCCTAGGTTCCAGAAGGCCCCAAGTGTCACCATGGTCCCAACGATTACATGAAGCCTTGCAGTGTCACAATGGTCTCCATGGTTCCCAAGGCCCCACAATGTCACGTGACTCCTCTGATCCATGAGCCCTGCAATGTCACAATGGACATTTGGACCCTAGAGGTTTGCAGTGTCACAATGGTCTCCTTTGACTCCACATTGTCACAATGGACCATTGACGACAGGAGGCCCCTCTGTGTCACCCTGGAGCTTTGGATCAACACAGCCCTGAGGTGTCACAAGGAACTCTTGGTTCTATGGGGTTCCACAATGTCACTGTTCCATGCAACCCTGCAGTGTCACAATGGTCTAATTTGATTGCCCAGTGTCACAATGGAACACTGATGACACAAGGCCCTGCAATGTCACCATGGCCCTTTGGTTCCATGCAGCCCTGCACTGTCACAAAGGCCTCTTTGTTTCATGAGGTCCCACAGTATCACAATGGTCAATGGTCCTCTTGGTTCTGTGGGGACCTCCAGGGTCACAATGGTCTCACTGGTTCCATGAGTCCTAACAAGTGTCAGAATGGTCTCCATGATTCCATGAGTCCCCTCAGTGTCAGAATGGCCCCTTGGTTCCATGAGGCTGTGAAGTTACTTAACAGTCTGCATGATTCCATGAGGTCTTGAAATGTCACAATGGACTCTTGGCTCAGTGGAGTCTTGCAGTCTCACAATGGTCCCTTGGTTCCATGACACTCCAAAGTGTCATAATGGTCTCCACGGTTCCATGTGGGCCCATGGTGTCACAAAGGACCCCTGGTTTGATGGAGCCTCTCAGTGTCACAATCATCCCTCCATTCCATGGAGCCACACAACGTCCGTATGGTCCCCTTGGTTCCATGAGGCCCAGCAATGTCACAGTGCTCTCCGTGATTCCATAAGACCCCCACAGTGTCACAATGGTCCCTTGGTCTCACAGGGCCCCACAGTGTCACAATGGTCCCTTGGTCTCACAGGGCCCCACAGTGTCACAATGGTCCCTTGGTTCCATGGCCCTGTGCTGCTGCATTCCCCCCTCCCCTTCTCAGGCCGCCCTGCCAGCTGAGAAATGCTCCTTGGGCCTCGGCCTTGGCCAACAGCCCCTGGGCTCAGCTCCTCTGCAGCTCATCACAAACACTGTCTGCTCCAGGCACTGCTGCTGCCCAACCAGCTCCTGGTTCCTTTAGCAGCAGCCCTGGGAACTGGTTTTGTTCCCTCAGTGGCACAACATCCCTGTTCTCACACTGCCAAAGAAAGCTGTTGATGCCAAGTGCAGCCAGGATGAACCATTGCTGGGACTGAAGCCCCTCTCTTGGGGCCCTGCAAACAGCGCTCCAAAAGGAGCCCTTGGAGCTCTCCTGGGCCAGCGACTCCCTCTGAGTGGGGCCTCTCCCAGCCGGGAACTCTCCCGTTTGCTGCACTCAGGGATCCCAAACAACGACGGAGCCTGGGTCGGTTCCCCCACTCCTCCAGGCTCAACCCTTTGCTCCCTGGAGAGATGCCAAAGGATCCAAAGTGAGCATTCCCTGCCCTCAGGGGAATTTCTCACAGGTGCCTTGCACTGACTCTTTGTGTCTGTGTGCACACAGGAGTGTCTGTGCTGGGGAAATGTGGCAGAAATCCTGCTCTGTGAAGGGCTTGAGTGCCTTGGATAGCTGAGTCAGTCAGACATCCAGTTATCAGTAAGTAAGGTAAAGTCACGAGGTCTAAGGGAAGTTAAATGCTGCTAAGGTCTGTTCTTTTGCTAAGTTGTTAAGTTTAATATAAATTATTAGCTAAGTTTTGTTAAGTGATATTCCTCTATTAAATTGCTAAGTCATACGTTATAAGTTAGGTTAAATAGTGTTAAGTGCTGTTCTTTTGCCAAATTGTGAAGTTGAAGGTATCAGTAAAGGTTAAGGTGTAAGTTAAGTCCTGTTGAGTTTGAGCTCTCTTAAGCTTTTGGGTCACATTCCTTTTTCCCTTGCCCTCACTGTCTTTGTGTCACACACACACACATTGACAGTTCTCGGTTCATTTCTGGTTTGATTGCGTGGATTTTGTGGATTTTGTTTGATTTTGTTGTTGCTTTGTTTCCCTGGTGTGCCTGAAGTGTCCAGTCAGGAGCAGAGTGACTCTTGCCAAGGAACTTTGTGCTGCTGTCCCTTAATATTCAATCTGGTTTTTGCTGATCCCTTGCTGGGGATTTTTCAGCGCTCTCAAGGCCTCGTTCGTAACAGGGTGAAGGAGCCTTGGCCCAGGCTCTGGCCCTGGGGGACATGGGAATGCTGCCAGAGGGTCCCTGTCCCCCTGTCCCACCCCCAGGGCCCCGGCCCCCCGTCCCCGTGTCAGGCTCTGGGGTCGATCTCGTGGAACATCCTCTGGGGGAGGCTGCGGGGCCGGGGGCGAGGGGACCCGGGGGGACAGGGGACCCCGCTGTGCACGAGCAGGGTTGGACTGCTCTGGGGGGAACTGTGAGGGGGGCTGGGGCAGAGTGACCTCCCAGTGACCAGCACACAGCCCCTGTGATGTTGTGATGTCACACAGCCCCTGTGATGTCACACAGCCCCCTGTGATGTCACACAGCCCTGTGATGTGATGTCCACAGAAGTCACACTGATGTCACAAACCACCTGTGATGTCAAAAACTCACCCTGTGATGTCACTGTCTGTTCTGTGATGTCACAGCCTGCTCTATGATGCTACACAGCCAGCCAGTGATGTCACAAACCACTCTCTGGTGTCACAGAGACACCCTCTATGATGGCAGTCTTCTCTATGGCCTCACACCCTACTCTATGATGTCACAGTCAGCTCTCTGATGTGACAACCCCCTCAGTGATGTCACAAAACCCTCCCTGTGATGTCATACAGCCACTCTGTAATGTCACTGCACACACTTTGACCTCACATTCCACTCTATGATGTCATACAGCCATGCCATGATGTCACAGCCTGCTCTGTGATGTCACAGAATCCCCTCTATGATGTTGTAGCTGCTCAATGACCTCACACAACAAACTCTGTGATGTCATAGCCCAATCTGTGACCTCACACAGCCCACTCTGTGCTGTCACACAGCCCCTTGCTGACATCACAGCTGCTCTGTGCCTCTATGACACAGCCACAGAGGTGCTGCTGTGACACAGCCCCCTCTGGGACATCCCACAGCCCCTGCCAGTGCTGAGCCCCTGTGAGCTCTGTCTGTGCCCTGCTGGTGTCCCTGAGGGGCCCTGGCAGTGCCCCAGCCCTGCTGGGCTGTGCACAGGAGCTGCTCCTGGCCAGAGCTGTCTCTCTGCAGCGCTGCCCTTGCCAGGAGCTGCCTCTGGGCCAGGAGCCCGGCCCAGCTCAGCAGCACAGACACAGCACAAGGACTTTAATGACCCTCTGGGGCTTTGGTGCTCTTTGCATCAGACCCAGTCCCTCAGAGTGAGCTCAAATTCTTCTCTAGAACTCAAAGTGAAATTGAAATATTGAAGTTTCTTGTACTTTCAATAGATCCATCTGAGGGACAGGACTGAGAAAGTGTCCCCAGGTTCCAGGTAGAGCAGAACACTGGTGGCAGTGATGACAGGTGGGGACAAGCAAGGGAAAGGTGTCTCTGATGCTGAGCAAACCTGCGCCTCTGTCCCTGCAGGCTGTTGTCATGTCCCTTGCAGCTGCCCCCACCTGGCTGGGCCCTTCCTTTGCCCTGCGCTGTCCCTGCAGGCTGTCAGCATCCCCCAGCTGCCTCCTGCCTGCCTCTGCCTGCCCACACAAAAAGCTTGGGCTGCTCCAGGCTCCTTCTGGGGATGTGCTGCACCACAGCCCTGCCCTGGAAGGAAAATTCCTTTCTCCTGGTGTCCAGTCTGGGCCTCCCCAGCTGCCCTTGGTGCCATTGTTTCCTTCTCAGGCTCATTCCTCTATGAAGAAAAAAAGCTCCAGCCTCTCTGAAACCACCCTTCCATCCCTCCCAGGCTATTCCTGTTCTGTCCTCAGTCTCCACACCACTGAGCCCAGAGCCCTCAGCCTCTCCCTGCTGGTTTTGTGATGAGGCCTCCAAACCCCATCTTGGGAGATTTTTGTGTCCTCTCCAAGACCTGTGAAAATGGAAAAATAGTGGTCAAAGTTATTTTCTCCCAAATCTTGCAGTGACAGAACAAAGGGTCAATATCTTTAAACTGAATGAGGGTGGATTTACATTTGTTAGAAGGAGGAAATATTTTACAATAATGAAATTGGCATGAAACTGCAGCTGTTTTTCCAGAGAATTGGAGGCCCCATCCCAGGAATTGTCCAAGAGCAGGAGCTTTGTGCAACCTGACCCAGGGAAACACTCTCATCCCCAGTGACAGAATTCCTGTAGTGTGGGCTCTCTGATGTGCTGGGAGCCCTCACAACGCTTCTGGCCAGAATGTCTGCTGAGGGCAGCCAGGCTGCTGCAGGGGCAGTGACCTCACAGCCATCACCATGGCAGCCCTGCCCCCTGGGCCTGGCTCTCCCCTTTCCTCTGCCCCTGCCTTGGCTCTGCTGCCATGAAGAGTTTTGTCATTGATATCTTGTCCCCAAGGTGCTGGGGCCAATGGCTTCCCAGTCAGGGTCCTGGAGCAGAAGTGGCTTTTCAGAGCCCAGCCAGGAATGAGCCCTGAGGCAGCAGCTCTGCAGTGGTGGCCACCAGGCCAGGCTGCCAAGGGAGGTTTCTGGCCATGGCCTGCAAGCAGCTGCTGCTGCCAAGGTGCCTTTGGTGCCTCAGGCTCTCCCTGGCACAGCTCCCAGCACGGCACTCTGCCCTTGTGCCCGAGGCCTTCCCTGTGCTGGGGCTGGCCTGGGGCTTTTCCTGCAGTGGGACCTGCCCTGCTCATGGCACAGGAAAGGCAGTTCCTGCTGGAGCAGGAGGCTCTGCCTGCAATGGGCTCCAACAACTCCAGCAAGGCCCTGCTGACTTCAAAATTGCTCCCTAGAGCACTATATTCTAATAATTGTTATAGCTCCTGAACTGTGGGGCAAATAAATATCTGGCTAAGGTCCTTCCATCTAATCATGATCAGAATCAATCAGAGACATATTTATATAAATATATCTGGTATTCCATCATTAATCCTGTGGGACAAATATGGTAAAAGTTCAATTCCACCTGTCCAATCTTTTTTACAACTTTTTGACAAATCTGGGGCTGGATTGGATCCAGCCACTCCCAGTCTCCTCTTTAGAAGGAATTTTAGGAGTCTAGGGGCCCTGCAGGGGTTTGAGGATCCATGGTGGCTGTTGGGTGTCATTTCTCCATCTCATGACTCAGCAGGAGTTTCTCCAATAAAGAAATAAAGCTTTTGCCTGAAGCTCCCACTGTGCCCATGACAGGAACCCCTGTGAGTGTCTGGGACATCCCGGCTCTTTGGCAGCCTGGGGACTCCTGGGATGTCACCGTGGAGCCCCTGTGAGTGCCTGTGACAGATCAGTGCCTTTGCAGCCCAAGGTCCCCTGGGATGTCACCATGGAATGGCTGTGACTGCCTCTGACCACAGGGCTCTTTACCATCCCCAGAAAGCCCTGGGCGGTTTCCATGGAGCCCCTGTCTCTGCCTGTGACATTCAAGCTCTGGAACAGCCTGGAGACTCTTGGAATGTCCCCATGGAACCCCTCTGATGGCCTGTGACAAATCTGATCCTTAGCAGGCAACCATCACCAGGATCCTGTTGCTATGGTCAGTTTCCATGGCAACCATCACCAGGACCCTGTTGCTATGGTCTGTTTCCATGGCAACCATCACCGGCCCCCTGTTGCTATGGTCTGTTTCCATGGCAACCATCACCAGCCCCCTGTTGCTATGGTCTGTTTCCATGGCAACCATCACTGGCCCCTGTTGCTATGGTCTGTTTCCATGGCAACCATCACCAGCCCCCTGTTGCTATGGTCTGTTTCCATGGCAACCATCACCAGCCCCCTGTTGCTATGGTCTGTTTCCATGGCAACCATCACTGGCCCCTGTTGCTATGGTCAGTTTCCATGGCAACCATCACCAGCCCCCTGTTGCTATGGTCAGTCCCTTGGCAGCTCCATGGAGACCCCATGCCAGGGGTGGTTGCCATGGACACCAGCTCAGGCCTGCAGCCAGAGCCCGTTGCCATGGCAACCATTGGCAGTCCCATCCCCAGGCTCATGGGATCCCAGAACCACAGAATTGGCTGAGCTGGGAAGGACCCATCAGGATCCTCGAGTCCAACTGCTGGCCCTGCACAGGACACCCCAACAATGCCAGCCTGGGCCTGGCAGCGCTGTCCAAATGCTGCTGGAGCTCAGAGAGCCCTGGAGCTGGGACCCTTCCCTGGGGAGCCTGGGCAGGGCCCCAGCAGCCTCTGGGCAAAAACCTTTTCCTGACATCCAACCTGAGCCTGCCCCGACTCAGCTGCAGCCGTTCCCTCCACTCCTGTCCCTGGGCACCAGAGGGAAGAGGTTCCCACAGCCCCAGCCAGGGACCCGCTCCCAAGGCTGTTGCCATGGCCACCAGGGCTGGGACCAGCTGGGATGCTCGGTTTCCATGGGCCGGGTTCAGGAATGGGATTCCCCAATTTCCTGCTCCCACTAAAACCACGCTGCCCTCGCTGCCCTCCCGCCTCCCATGGAAAGCACAAAAGGCAAAGATCCCAGGCTGGGATAAGAACAATTTATTGGGAACAGCAACGAGATAAGGAACAAACAGTAACAGAAAAATATTGGTAACAGAAGGGATAAGAAAAACTATTTACAGGGAAAACTACAACAAAACTGCCTGGCTCTTTCCAGCAATGTATTTCCTCCTGCCTGGAAAGGACACCCTTCTCCTCAGGGGGGGGAGAGAGAGAGAGTCCCTTTCCTGCCCCTGGCAATGACCTGAGCTGGGAGTGAATGTAATGTCATGGCCATGCCCAGACCCTCATGTTCTTCAATCCCACATCACATCACTGGTAGGGTCAGGAAAAGAAACAGGTGTCTTCCCAGCATGGATTACAGGGAACATGGATCACCAGGGCTCTTCCCAACGTGGCTTCTCCAATGGGGGATGAAGTTGGAGCAGTGCACAAAGCTCTTCCTGCACTTAGGGCATTGGCAGGGCTTTCCTTAGTGGTGTCTCCGTTGGTGTCTGGTCAAATGAGAGCTCCGGGCAAAGCTCTTCCCACACTGGGGACACTCGCAGGGCCTCTCCCCAGTGTGGATGCGCTGGTGCCTGATGAGTTGGGAGCTACAGTTGAAGCCCTTCCCACACTCAGGGCAGCGGAAGGGCCTCTCATCTGTGTGACTCCGCTGGTGGCGGAAGAGACTGGAGCTGCTCTGAAACCTCTTCTGGCACTGGGGACACTCATAGGGCCTCTCCCCGGTGTGGATGCGTTGGTGGATGACAAGGGCAGAGCTGTAGCTGAAGCCCTTCCCACACTCCCCACACTCATAGGGCCATTCCCCGGTGTGGATCATCTGGTGGCGGATCAGGCAGGAGCTCCACCTGAAGCTCTTCCCACACTCCAAGCACTTGTAGGGCTTCTCCGCATCATGAAGCTGCTCCTGGGCCACCAGCTCCGAGCTCTGGCTGAAGCTCTGTCCACCTTCCTGGCACAGGGTGGGTCTTTCCTCCTCAGAGCATCCTGGCCTGGGTTTGGAGCCCCTCCTCCTGCAGGATCTCTGGGGATTTTCCTCCTTGTTGAATTCCTGTGCCGTGGAGTCACTCAAAACAGCCTCTTCCATGAGGTTCTGCAATGGGGATTTTTCCTCCGTGGTCTCCATCGTCAGCTCCTTGTCTAGGGGAGGAAGGACAAGGAGAGGATGGGATTTGCCTCCATGCCAGAGGGAAGGGGAAGGAGATCCCCCCAGTGCATCCCCAGCAGGACGGGGTTGGCACCGGGGTTGTCCTGCAGCCAGGGGCCATGCTGGGCTGGGAGATGGAGCAGGAGAGAGGGGGAAAGGGAAACTGACTTCCTCCTCACCTGCCTGGGTGTCCAGGGGCCTCTTCATCTTCCGCACAGCCACCTCCTCCATCTGGCAAAGGTTTGGGAATGGGAAATCCTGTTTTGGGAGGAAAACAAGGGATGAGTACATTGAGTTTTTTACTGGTTTGATGGCAAACCAGGGGAGAGTCTAAGCCAGAATTACACTTTAATAAGAAAATTAGGATCAAGGCAATGATACAGAAACACTGCCTTAAACTGACAGAGTCAGGATATAACCTGACACCCTGTTGGTCAGGGTGGTGGCAGCAGTCCCATTAAATGGTGGCTGCAGTCCTGTTGGAGTGATGAACGTGATTCTGTCAAAGCAGGGATCCTGTAGAAGGTCTGGTCTTCCTCTGAAGGTCCAGTGGTGGTTATGGAGCTCTTGTCCTCTGGGAATCCAGTAGGCAAGCTGCTCCTGGTGTTGAGAACCTCAGCTTATATCCAGGTAGGAATGCTTGGATCCTCCCCTGGGCGGAGCATCCCACAATGGGATGATGGAATTTGATCAGTCCTGCAGTGACACTCAATGGCCCATTCACAGAAGATATCTCCCCTGGAGGGCGTTATCAGGGCTGAGTCATGGAAGAGATAAAGAACACTGCCCCACCTGTTTATAGCAGTTGATGAAGATGGGGATTGAAAACATGCATTTGGTTACATCTTGCATTGCAACCTGAAACAGTGGGGTAATCCCTGCTCAGGGGGTGAACACCACCCCGCTTACCCAAACTGGCTCAGGTGTAAAACCCCCACCCTGGGAAGGCCACACACAGACAGGGGACAATGTCACACTTGGCCCCCTCCAGGGGAGGTCTCTGTCCCTTGTCACTCCCTTGCTCTCCCCCTCTTTTCTCTTTCTTTCCCTCTTTTTATCTATCTCACATTTATTGTTTAATAAAATCCATTTTGGATTTGGTCTCGTTAGCACCTTAACTGGGGCAGAGGCATCTCTCTAACAATTTTCTTAACCAGATTGCAACAATATTTTGGCACAGTGAGTTCAGGGCTCTGTTGTCTGACCCCAAGTGCCTTTGACAACAGCATGGTTCCCTCCTCTGAGGAGGTTGTGGCTCTCTCACTGGAGGAACTCTTGGAAACTTGGACGCAGCTTCCTCTTAGCGACTTTTGGGAGAACTGATGGGGGAAATGGCTGTTGTGGGTGGCCAGTGTAAAGAAAATGTTTTCTTGTCCTTCCTTGAAAAGTTTGTTAAAATCACTGGCGGAAAGGGAACAAAAGTTACAAGTGAGACTGACAAGGTTCATTCACCCCAAGGTGAGGGACACAAGGCTGCTAAAAGCAAGAAGCCCAGCTCAAGTAGCAAAATTCCCAGATAACTCCAGGATTCCAAGGCTTGGGCTCTTTGCCAAATGTGAGAATCATTTTTCTCTTTGTCCCTGTCACTTTTGTGACAGCTACACAGAGCTTCCCTTTCTTTGAATAATATCTGTACTGGGCTGAATTTGCACTTTTCCTATATCAGAATGTGCCAGCAGCTGAGCTGGACCGTTGCAGGAACCAGTGGAACTTGGAATTGCCACAAAATTGCTTATACTGTCTGTTTATTCATGTTTGGGATTTGTTCGCGTTTTCATCACATGTGACTTGTGGAAAAATCAAATATTCATCAAAAAGTGTTTTCTGCAGAGTTAAGTTTGATTTCTGCCAAGTTTATTTTGTCCAGTTCCCTGGGGATGCTTGAGGGGTCTCTGTGCCTCTTGCCCTGCAGGATGCTTGGAAGAGGCTTGGTGGGGCTGTCCTGGTCCCTGTCACCCCAGGCCATTCCCCAGGGGGTGTCCCTGTCCCTGTAACCCCAGGTCATTCCCCAGGGGGTCTCCATCATTCTCACCCCAGGGAATGCCTGGGGGATCTCCCTCCCTCTCACCCCTGTGCCAGGGGGTGCTCAGGGCAGTCTCTGTCCCTCTCAGCCCAGGGGATGCTCAGGGGTCTCTGTCCCCTCACCCTGGGGGATGCTCAGGGGGTCTCCATCCCTCTGGCCTCAGGCAATGCCTGTGCAGGGCTGGGGACCAGGGCTCTGTGTCCCTCACCGCTGAGGGTGCTCGGGGCTGGGGGGGCTCTCCGACCTTCTCACCCCTGGGGAGGCCGGGGGGGTCTCTGTCCCTCTCAGCCCTGCTGTGACCCCACCCAAACATCATCGGGCTCAGAGGGACAGAGACACCCCCAAACCCCCAGAAGGGCTGAACCTGGGATTTGGTTTGGGGCTGAGGATTTAGGAAGGGGCTGGAATTGGGGCTGGGCTTGGAGTTGGGGCTGAGATTTGGATTAGAGCTGGGATTGGGGTTAAGGCTAGACATGGGATTGGCCTTAGGGCTGGGGTTGGGATTGGGTCTGGGGCTAGACAAGTTTGGAACTGGGATGGGATTAAATACAGAACTGTGAGTGTGTCTAAACATGGAGTGAGATTGAGACCAGGATCAGGGTCAGGTTTGGGACTGAGCTCACCCAGAGCAGGACAGGGGGATGTCACTGCAGGATGTCCCTGGCATCATCCCAGCCCTCCTCAGGCACCTCCAAACATGGGGGGCAGCTGGGTGCTCCAAGATCCAGGTGCTCCCACGCTGCCCCTCAATACCAGGTGAGCATTCCCTGAGGGCAGCCCTGACTGTGACCCTTGGGGCTCTGGGATCAGCCCTCACATCCCTGTGGGAGCAGCTGCAGACAGGATGAGAGATTTCCACCCCCCCTCCTGTGGAAGGGTGAAGCCCAGCTGCCCTTTTCTTCTGGTGCCTCCTCCGCTCCTCAGCTGAGGATGTCAAACTCCCCAGGAGCAGGAAAATCCCCATTCCCTGTTTCCTTGTGGCTGCAGCCTGGAACATCCACCCAGAATGAAAACCTTTCTGACAGCCCTGCTGAATGACACTTGGAGGAGGTTTGTGAGAAAGGGAGGAAATTGCATTTTGATAGGAAATAAAAGTTGGAAAATTATTTCTTTCTGTCCCATTCATTTTCAGTCAGTTCCAGTTCTGTTTTCAGAGTGCCACCTTCTCAGCTGATTGTGTTTGTGTCCTCCTTTCTCTCCTGCCTCTCTTTGCCTGCTCTGTTTCTCTCTCAGTGTCTCCCTTGATCCAGGGCAGCTCCCACCAAAGACCCTGCCCTGATTTCATTCCCAATCCATGAGCTACAACAACCATGGGTGAAGTTATGAAGGCTGGCAGTGAAATGTCACTGTAAGATCTTGCTCCACTTGGCCTTTGGCTCCTTCTTAAGAGCTTTGCCTTCCAGGGCAGGAACATCTTTTCCTGGCTGGGAACTGGAATTCCAGCCCCTGGGAGTGTGTGCCATGGATCCCAGGGGGCATTCCCGAGGCTCCCAGGGTGCTGCTCCTGCCGTGCCTCCCAAGGAGCTGTGCAGGGCCAGGGGACAAGGTCCAGCAGCTCTGTGGGCTCCCAGAGCACACAGCAAAGGTGGCTTTGCCGGACATTTTCCAGCACCTTTCCCGCTGGAAGCAGAGGGAGGAGGAAATGGAAGCGAGTCCCCGACAAAATCCCGGAAGGATTGGGCTGGGAAGGGACCCTGCCCATGGGTTAGGATTTCATGAGGGAGAGACGCCTCTGCCCCAGTGAAGGTGCGAATGAGACCCTGGGAGCGCAACCTGCGGATCTGCTCGAACCTGGATTGAACTGAACAAGAAATGGGGACGAGGGGGAGAGAAAGAAATCGGGAAGAGGTCTCAGGAGAAAAAGAAATAGGAAAAAGGTCTCAGAGGGAGAAAAGAAAGGAAAAGGCTCCGGCCCCGGACTCCGCAGCTCCCAGGGACACACCCCGCAGGGCGCAGTGCTTTTTCACAATTCCAGCCAATCAGAGGACGCGCTGAACAATTTCCAGCCAACCAGCGCTTTTCTCGCCGATGACTCACCGGTTGCCAGGCGGGCCCGCAGAGCCCAGCGGCCCCGAGCGGAATTTGGGGCTCAGGCCGGGGACGGATCCGCCCTGGGGGTCCCCGAGCCCCTGCCCAGCCCTGGGGCCGATCAGGGCGCCCCCCACCCAGCAGCCGGTGCTGCGGGGCCGCGGGGCAGAGCGGGGGAAAGGGGGGGTCCGGGCTGGGAGCGGAGGGAATGCAGGAGGAAGAGGAGGGAGAGGAGGAGCAGGAGCAGGGCAGGAGAATCCCGGCGCTCGCAGCGCCCGCACGCTGAGCCTGCAGCACCCCCTGCCCCAGGGAGCATCGCCCCAGCCCCGAGCCACAGGTGAGGGGAGGCCAGCTCTCCCCCTGCTCCAGCCAGGGGTCTCCGGGAGGATTTTCTTGGGGAGGCGTTCGGGCCGGCAGATCCCGGACTCGAGCCCCGGATATCTCCTGGCTCCCCAAGAGGAGCTTGTTCGGGGGAGAGGAGCCGATCGCCCCTCGGGAGGGTCCCGGGGGCCCACGTGGGGGTGGCCCGGTACCGATGGGGCAGGACATTGGTTTTGGGGATCCCCGTGAGAGCCAGGGGTGTGGAACAGGGGACCCCCGGGGCGATCCCGGAGCTGGGGATCCCCCGGCAGCCCGGAGATGAGGCGGGGACGGGACCTCCTGACCCTGACAGGGGCGTGTCCTGGGGTGACTTCATGATGCTCGTACCCCCATCGGTCTGCTTAGTCCAGAAATGAGTTCTGCACCTTTAAGGCCGGTTCTGAGAGTGAAGGGGAGGAGGAAGAAGCTGCAGTTTGTTTTCAGAAACTGCACTCACTCCTCCACATTCCGGCTCCTGGACTGCTGTGATGCCTTAAGGAGCTGGAACAGAGGCCAGACAGAGCTAAGGAATAAGTGGATTTTTTTTTTTGAAATGCCTTCAAAGGCCACACTCCAGGCAGTACCAGAGCCACAGTTGTGGCTCTGCCTGGATGGCTCCAAGATGGGAGCAAAAGAGGCTTGGTCACGAGATCTCACATTTTATAAGAATAGTTAAAACCCAAAAGGGGGAGAGGGAGGGCTCCCCCCCCGCAGATGTTCACAAGGACAGGAGGAAGAAAGTGGAGATACAGATGCTAAAAATGAACAAAAACCTGGTTGGGTCCCAGAAAAATGCTAATAATTATAAAGGGATTTATTGCTTCAATATGTAGATACAGCGATATGTGCTTTGGCTTATGATGTATTAACTTGGTGCGCGTAATGTAACCCAAAGGTGAATTAAAGGACATCGAGAAGGAGGCAGGCTATCAGTGACGACCCCAAAAGACTGGTGGAAGCCACCGAACTGAGTGATGGTGCATGTCATAAAAGTGTTTATAAAGGCGGGGATAGATAGATGACGAACGGAACTGAAGAATATGAGTGATAACACACTTGGCATATAAGGGAGAATCTTCACCTGGCAACTTTATGCAGGGTGGCAGGGTCCAAAAGCCTGCACTCCGTACCCTTGTTAACCTTTGCTTATGCGCTATTGTTAGAACCAAATTATCCCTTCTTTATATATTTTTCTAAATTATTTTAATTAAAATTGCTACTATCTCAAATATTGTTTTTGGGTGTTTTTTGAGGGGATAATTGGGCAAACACAACAATTTTAGTGCGAACTCGGGACCCTCTTAAC
>JALJVW010000492.1:0-22330 GCA_024865655.1 Emberiza elegans | reverse complement strand
TGGGCAGCAGTGCCTGGAGCAGACAGTGTTTGTGAGGAGCTGAGCCCAGGGGCTGCTGGCCAAGGCCGAGGCCCAGGGAGCATTTCTCAGCTGGCAGGGGCGGCCTGAGAAGGGAGGGGGAAATGCAGCAGCACAGGGCCCATGGAACCAAGGGACCATTGTGACACCGTGGTGCCCTGATAGACCAAGGGGCCCCAGACACTGTGGGGCCCTGTGAGAACAAGGACATTGGGACATTGTCACACCCCATGGAACCAAAGGTCCACTGTGACATTGCAAGGCCTCATGGAACCATGGAACCTTGGAAAGACCATTGAGACACTTGACAACCTCATGGAACCAAGGGGCTGTTGTGGCACTGAGGAGACTCATGGAATCATGGAGACCATTGTGACACTACGAGGCCCCATGGAGTAAGCAAAGCATTGTGACGCTGTGGGGCACCATGGAACCAAGGAGACCATTGTGACACTGTGGGGCACCATGAAACCAAGAGGCTCTTTGTGACCCTGCAGGGCTGTATGGAAACCAAGGGGCCATTGTGACATTGCCAGGCCTTCTGTCATCAGTGGTGCATTGTGACACTAAGAAACCAAGGGGGGACCATTGTGACACTGCAGGGCTTCATGGAACCAAAGCTCCAGGGTGACACAGAGAGGCCGCCTCATCAATGCTCCATTGTGACACCGTGGAGCCAACGGAGACCATTGACACCACAAACCCCTCATGGTCCAAAGGCCCATTGTGACATTGCAGGGCCCACGGAACAGAGGAGTGACATGACATTGTGAGGCCTGTGGAAGCACAGAGACCATTGTGGCACTTCAAGGCCTCATGGAACTTTGGGGCCTTTTGTGACACCGCTGGACCTTCAGGAAGCTGGGAGCCATTGTGAAACTGTGGGACCCCATGGAACCAAGGCAGCCTTGTGACACCTCAGGGCCCCATAAAACCAAGGGGACACAGAACAGGTCTGGCTGGTTTGGCCTCCCGTGGGCCACCTGACTGGTCCAGCTGACCTTGGCATGTTGAGGGTCTCTTCATCTGCTGCTGAAACACTGGGGCTCCGTGCTTCCTTCCTGTGGTAAAGAACTGTCCTTCTCCTCCAGGCCATGACCAGAACTGGGATTTCAAAACCAAATTCCTTCTATCCAGGCATTGTTCCCATAGCAATATTGCCAGGACAAGTCTGTCTGCCTGTGCTTTCACAAGGGTCACCTCTCATCTGTGCCCAAAACCCTGGGGAAGGCTCTGTGCTTTCCTTCCTATGGAAGAGAACTGTCCTTCCTGGCCAGGTTCCTGTGTCTCCAAATTTGGGTCCACCTCCAACACTGCCTATTGGGACAGACTGGAGGAGATTGTTGGCTTGGATCATTTCATGTGGGGGGAGGAAGGGGCAGGTCCAGCTTGCCCTGCCCGGTGAGCCCAGCCCTGCCCTGCCCTGGAACCCCAATCCCCCAGAGCCTCCATCCCAGCCCCCCGCAGTGTCTGCCAGCCCCTGGCACAGCACAGGCAATGCTCCACAGCCACCTCTGCAGCCCCCAGCCCAGCTCCTGAGGGACCAAATGACCCCAGTCCCCACCTGGGGAAGGGCCCAGGAAGACCAAGGGGTATTTAAGTCTGACCACAAGGCAAGCACACATCTTGACCCTCCCTCCTCTTGCAATTTCCATCTGAACAACACTGGAATCCAGGTGGGGTGCTTCTCTGTATCTTATATGTCTTTCTTTTTTCTGTGTCTATTTCTCCTATTTCTTTCTCTCTGCAAATTTTGATTACCTTAAAATGGAATGGGCATAGAGATTCTGAAGTTGAATGGGCCAAGTTAATGCTTTGAGAAGTGTGTTTTGCTGATTGAATGTTACAATGTACCTTTGGCCAAAGTTTCTCTGATTTTCTAAATTTACCAATAAAATCTGGTCAGTTGTTTTGAGCTCCTGAGGATCTCTGGGTAGCTATTTCTCCAGTACATCCAACTCAGAGGACACCAATAATTGTAATTCCTTTAAAATGTCTCATGGAAAGAATTGTTTGGGGCATGGGAGTGCGGGGCTTGTGTGTCCTGCTTGGCACAGCCCAGGCAGGGCTTTCCCAGCCCCATTCCACACCCATTTCCCAGCTGCAGCCCCTGGTGCCTCTGAGTGCTGCTTGCCCAGCCCCGGGACGCCTCCTTGTCTGCCCATTCCCCACGGTCTCTGGGCAGGCTGGCTCAGTGGGGCTGCTGACATCCTCAGCAACTTGCAGAGGCTGCTGCTGAATTCTACTGCTCCAGAGGCTCGACGTGTATTCCAACTGAATGTAACATATTTAAAAAGACAGTGAGAAAACATTTGTGAGGTCCTGCTTAGGTTTTTCTTCCTGTAATACATTGATATGTGCAATCTCCAACTGACACTGTGTCAAAGTACCAGTGTTCTGCCCTACCTGCAACCTGGGGACACTTTCATATGAGTTATGTCCCCAGTGGGAGCCATTTAGAGTTAAAGGAAGTTTGGACTTTGAATCTGATTTTGAGTTTTTGAGGAGGTTTGGAGCACACTGGAGGCACTGATGAGTGTGATGCAAAGAGCACCAAAGGCCCAGAGGGTCATTGAAGTCCCTGTGCTGTGTCTGTGCTGCTGAACTGGGCCGGGCTCCTGGCCCAGAGGCAGCTGCTGGCAAGGGCAGCGCTGCAGAGAGACAGCTCTGGGCAGGAGCAGCTCCTGTGCAGAGCCCAGCAGGGCTGGGGCACTGCCAGGGCCCCCTCAGGGACACCAGCAGGGCACAGACTGAGCCCCAGGGGCTCAGCACTGGCAGGGGCTGTGCCATGGCCCAGAGGGGCTGTGTCACAGCAGCACCTCTGTGGCTGTGTCCTAGAGGCACAGAGCAGCTGGCATGTCAGCAAGGGGCTGTGTGACAGCACAGAGTGGGCTGTGTGAGCTCACAGACTGGGCTCTGACATCACAGAGTTTGTTGTGTGAGGTCATGGAGCAGCTCCAGCATCATAGAGGGGTCTGTGTGACATCATAGAGCAGGCTGTGATGGTCATGGTGTGTGCAGTGACGTTACAGAGCAGGGTGTGAGGTCATAGTGTGTGCAGTGACATTACAGAGTGGCAGTATGGCATCACAGAGAGGGTTGTGTGACATCGCTGATGGACTTGTGACATCGCAGAGGTGGCTGTGACATCATAGAGTAGGGTGTAAGGCCATAGAGCAGACTGTACCATCATGGAGGGTGGCTCTGTGACATCAGACTGGGTTGTGACATCGCTGGATGTCTGAGTAACATGACAGAACCGGCTGTGACATCACAGAAGAGACCGTGACATCCAGGGGTGATTTGTGACCTCAGACTGCAGCTGTGTGACAGCCCAGAGTGATATCCCAGCATTGGCTCTGTGACATCACATGGGGATTTGTTTCATCCCATGCTGGGCTTTAACATCACAGGGCCTGTGTGACATCATAGGTGGTTCTGTGGAATCACAGATGGCTCTGTGACATGACAGGGGCTGTGAGGTCACTGGGAGGTCCCTCTGCCCCGGCCCCCTCACAGTTCCCCCAGAGCAGTCCAACCCTGCTCAGCACAGCGGGGTCCCCTGTCCCCCGGGTCCCCCTGGCCCCACAGCCTCCCCCAGAGGATGTTCCACGAGATCGAGCCCAGAGCCTGACACGGGGTCGGGGGCCGGGGCCCCTGGGGTGGCACAGGGGACAGGGACCCCCGGGCAGCATCCCTGTGTCCCCAGGGCCAGAGCCTGGGCCAGGGCCCTTCACCCTCTTACAAACGAGGGGCTGAGAGCGCTGAAAAAATCCCCAGCAAGGAATCAGCAAAACCAGATTGAATATTAAGGAGAGCAGCACAGAGTTCCTTGGCAAGAGTCACTCTGCTCCTGACTGGGCACCTAGGCACACCAAAGAAACAAAGCAACAAAAAACCAAACAAAATCCAGTCAAAGAAGAAATGAACCAAAACCAGGACTTGACTGATACCTTAGACTTCAGCATTTAGCAAAAGAACAGCACTTAACAGTATTTAACCTTACTTGTAACCTAGGACTTAATGATGTAGCTCTGCAATAAAACTTAACAATATTCAACTTAGCTTATAACTTCTATTCAATGTAACAACTTAGCAAAAGAACAACTCTTAGCAGCATTGAACTCAGCTTACAGCTTGTGACTCACCATCACTTGCAGGCCTGACTGGCTCAGCTCTCCAAGGCACCCAAGCCCCTCAGAGAGCAGCATTTGTGCCACATTTCCCCAGCACAGGCACTCCTGTGTGCACACAGACACCAAGAGTCAGTGCAAGGCACCTGTGAGCAATTCCCCTGAGGGCAGGGAATGCTCCCTGAGGATGTTTTGGCATCTCCCCAGCGGGCAAAGGGCTGAGCCTGAGGAGTGGGGGGATCGGCCCAGGCTCCGTCGTTGTTCAGGATCCCCGAGTGCAGCAAACGGGAGAGTTCCCGCCTGGGAGAGGCCCCACTGCGAGGGAGTGGCTGGCCCAGGAGAGCTGCAAGGGCTCCTTTTGAGCGCTGCTTGCAGGGCCCCAAGAGAGGGGCTTCAGTCCCAGCCATGGTTCATCCTGGCCGCACTTGGCACCAGCAGCTTTTGGCAGGGTGAGAACAGGGATGTTGTGCCACGAGGAACAGAAACAGCTGCCAGGGCTGCTGCTAAAGGAACCAGGAGCTGGTTGGGCAGCAGCAGTGCCTGGAGCAGACAGTGTTTGTGAGAGGAGCTGAGCCCAGGGGCTGTTGGCCAAGGCCGAGGCCCAGGGAGCATTTCTCAGCTGGCAGGGCGGCCTGAGAAGGGAGGGGGAATGCAGCAGCACAGGGCCCATGGAACCAAGGGACCATTGTGACACCGTGGCGCCCTGATAGACCAAGGAGCCCTGGTGACACTGTGGGGCCCTGTGAGAACAAGGGACATTGGGACATTGTCACACCCCATGGAACCAAAGGTCCACTGTGACATTGCAAGGCCTCATGGAACCATGGAACCTTGGAAAGACCATTGAGACACTTCACAACCTCATGGAACCAAGGGGCTGTTGTGGCACTGAGGAGACTCATGGAATCATGGAGACCATTGTGACACTACGAGGCCCCATGGAATAAGCAAAGCATTGTGACGCTGTGCGGACACATGGAACCAAGGAGACCATTGTGACACTGTGGGGCACCATGAAACCAAGAGGCCTTTGTGACCCTGCAGGGCTGCATGGAACCAAGGGGCCATTGTGACATTGCCAGGCCTTCTGTCATCAGTGGTGCATTGTGACACTAAGAAACCAAGGGGGACCATTGTGACACTGCAGGGCTTCATGGAACCAAGCTCCAGGGTGACACAGAGAGGCCGCCTCTCATCAATGCTCCATTGTGACACCGTGGAGCCAACGGAGACCATTGTGACACCATTAAACCCCTCATGGTCCAAAGGCCCATTGTGACATTGCAGGGCTCACGGAACAGAGGAGTGACATGACATTGTGAGGCCTGTGGAAGCACAGAGACCATTGTGGCACTTCAAGGCCTCATGGAATCCTTGGGGCCTTTGTGACACCGGGGACCTTCAGGAAGCTGGGAGCCATTGTGAAACTGTGGGACCCCATGGAACCAAGGCAGCCTTTGTGTGACACCTCAGGGCCCCATAAAACCAAGGGGACACAGAACAGGTCTGGCTGGTTTGGCCTCCCGTGGGCCACCTGACTGGTCCAGCTGACCTTGGCATGTTGAGGGTCTCTTCTCATCTGCTGCTGAAACACTGGGGCTCCGTGCTTTCCTTCCTGTGGTAAAGAACTGTCCTTCTCCTCCAGGCCATGACCAGAACTGGGATTTCAAAACCAAATTCCCTTCTATCCAGGCATTGTTCCCATAGCAATATTGCCAGGACAAGTCTGTCTGCCTGTGCTTTCACAAGGGTCACCTCTCATCTGTGCCCAAAACCCTGGGGAAGGCTCTGTGCTTTCCTTCCTATGGAAGAGAACTGTCCTTCCTGGCCAGGTTCCCGTGTCTCCAAATTTGGGTCCACCTCCAACACTGCCTATTGGGACAGACTGGAGGAGATTGTTGGCTTGGATCATTTCATGTGTGGGGAGGAAGGGGCAGGTCCAGCTTTGCCCTGCCCGGTGAGCCCAGCCCTGCCCTGCCCTGGAACCCCAATCCCCCAGAGCCCCATCCCAGCCCCGCAGTGTCTGCCAGCCCCTGGCACAGCACAGGCAATGCTCCACAGCCACCTCTGCAGCCCCCAGCCCAGCTCCTGAGGGACCAAATGACCCCAGTCCCCACCTGGGGGAAGGGCCCAGGAAGACCAAGGGGTATTTAAGTCTGACCACAAGGCAAGCACACATCTTGACCCTCCCTCCTCTTGCAATTTCCATCTGAACAACACTGGAATCCAGGTGGGGGTGCTTCTCTGTATCTTATATGTCTCTCTTTCTTTCTTTCTGTGTCTACTTCTCCTATTTCTTTCTCTCTGCAAATTTTGATTACCTTAAAATGGAATGGGCATAGAGATTCTGAAGTTGAATGGGCCAAGTTAATGCTTTGAGAAGTGTGTTTTGCTGATTGAATGTTACAATGTACCTTTTGGCCAAAGTTTCTCTGATTTTCTAAATTTACCAATAAAATCTGGTCAGTTGTTTTGAGCTCCTGAGGATCTCTGGTAGGTATTTCTCCAGTACATCCAACTCAGAGGACACCAATAATTGTAATTCCTTTAAAATGTCTCATGGAAAGAATTGTTTGGGGCATGGGAGTGCGGGCTTGTGTGTCCTGCTTGGCACAGCCCAGGCAGGGCTTTCCCAGCCCCATTCCACACTCCATTTCCCAGCTGCAGCCCCTGGTGCCTCTGAGTGCTGCTTGCCCAGCCCCGGGACGCCTCCTTGTCTGCCCATTCCCCCACGGTCTCTGGGCAGGGCTGGCTCAGTGGGGGCTGCTGACATCCTCAGCAACTTGCAGAGGCTGCTGCTGAATTCTACTGCTCCAGAGGCTCGACGGTATTCCAACTGAATGTAAATATATTTAAAAAGACAGTGAGAAAACATTTGTGAGGTCCTGCTTAGGTTTTTCTTCCTGTAATACATTGATATGTGCAATCTCCAACTGACACTGTGTCAAAGTACCAGTGTTCTGCCCTACCTGCAACCTGGGGACACTTTCATATGAGTTATGTCCCTCAGTGGGAGCCATTTAGAGTTAAAGGAAGTTTGGACTTTGAATCTGATTTTGAGTTTTTGAGGAGGTTTGGAGCACACTGGAGGCACTGATGAGTGTGATGCAAAGAGCACCAAAGGCCCAGAGGGTCATTGAAGTCCCTGTGCTGTGTCTGTGCTGCTGAACTGGGCCGGGCTCCTGGCCCAGAGGCAGCTGCTGGCAAGGGCAGCGCTGCAGAGAGACAGCTCTGGGCAGGAGCAGCTCCTGTGCAGAGCCCAGCAGGGCTGGGGCACTGCCAGGGCCCCTCAGGGACACCAGCAGGGCACAGACTGAGCCCCAGGGGCTCAGCACTGGCAGGGGCTGTGCCATGGCCCAGAGGGGGCTGTGTCACAGCAGCACCTCTGTGGCTGTGTCCTAGAGGCACAGAGCAGCTGGCATGTCAGCAAGGGGCTGTGTGACAGCACAGAGTGGGCTGTGTGAGCTCACAGACTGGGCTCTGACATCACAGAGTTTGTTGTGTGAGGTCATGGAGCAGCTCCAGCATCATAGAGGGGTCTGTGTGACATCATAGAGCAGGCTGTGATGGTCATGGTGTGTGCAGTGACGTTACAGAGCAGGGTGTGAGGTCATAGTGTGCAGTGACATTACAGAGTGGCAGTATGGCATCACAGAGAGGGTTGTGTGACATCGCTGATGGACTTGTGACATCGCAGAGGTGGCTGTGACATCATAGAGTAGGGTGTAAGGCCATAGAGCAGACTGTACCATCATGGAGGGTGGCTCTGTGACATCAGACTGGGTTGTGACATCGCTGGATGTCTGAGTAACATGACAGAACCGGCTGTGACATCACAGAAGAGACCGTGACATCCAGGGGTGATTTGTGACCTCAGACTGCAGCTGTGTGACAGCCCAGAGTGATATCCCAGCATTGGCTCTGTGACATCACATGGGGATTTGTTTCATCCCATGCTGGGCTTTAACATCACAGGGCCTGTGTGACATCATAGGTGGTTCTGTGGAATCACAGATGGCTCTGTGACATGACAGGGGCTGTGTGAGGTCACTGGGAGGTCCCTCTGCCCCGGCCCCCACAGTTCCCCCCAGAGCAGTCCAACCCTGCTCAGTGCACAGCGGGGTCCCCTGTCCCCCGGGTCCCCTGGCCCCACAGCCTCCCCCAGAGGATGTTCCACGAGATCGAGCCCAGAGCCTGACACGGGGCCGGGGGCCGGGGCCCTGGGGGGTGGCACAGGGGACAGGGACCCCCGGCAGCATCCCCTGTGTCCCCAGGGCCAGAGCCTGGGCCAGGGCCCTTCACCCTCTTACAAACGAGGGGCTGAGAGCGCTGAAAAAATCCCCAGCAAGGAATCAGCAAAAAACCAGATTGAATATTAAGGGAGAGCAGCACAGAGTTCCTTGGCAAGAGTCACTCTGCTCCTGACTGGGCACCTAGGCACACCAAAGAAACAAAGCAACAAAAAACCAAACAAAATCCAGTCAAAGAAGAAATGAACCAAAACCAGGACTTGACTGATACCTTAGACTTCAGCATTTAGCAAAAGAACAGCACTTAACAGTATTTAACCTTACTTGTAACCTAGGACTTAATGATGTAGCTCTGCAATAAAACTTAACAATATTCAACTTAGCTTATAACTTCTATTCAATGTAACAACTTAGCAAAAGAACAACCTTAGCAGCATTGAACTCAGCTTACAGCTTGTGACTCACCATCACTTGCAGGCCTGACTGGCTCAGCCTCCAAGGCACCCAAGCCCTCAGAGAGCAGCATTTGTGCCACATTTCCCCAGCACAGGCACTCCTGTGTGCACACAGACACCAAGAGTCAGTGCAAGGCACCTGTGAGCAATTCCCCTGAGGGCAGGGAATGCTCCCTGAGGATGTTTTGGCATCTCCCCAGCGGGCAAAGGGCTGAGCCTGGAGGAGTGGGGGGGATCGGCCCAGGCCCGCTGCGTTGTTCAGGATCCCCGAGTGCAGCAAACGGGAGAGTTCCCGGCTGGGAGAGGCCCCACTGCGAGGGAGTGGCTGGCCCAGGAGAGCTGCAAGGGCCCCTTTGGAGCGCTGCTTGCAGGGCCCCAAGAGAGGGGCTTCAGTCCCAGCCATGGTTCATCCTGGCCGCACTTGGCACCAGCAGCTTTTGGCAGGGTGAGAACAGGGATGTTGTGCCACGCAGGAACAGAAACAGCTGCCAGGGCTGCTGCTAAAGGAACCAGGAGCTGGTTGGGCAGCAGCAGTGCCTGGAGCAGACAGTGTTTGTGAGGAGCTGAGCCCAGGGGCTGTTGGCCAAGGCCGAGGCCCAGGGAGCATTTCTCAGCTGGCAGGGCGGCCTGAGAAGGGAGGGGGGGAATGCAGCAGCACAGGGCCCATGGAACCAAGGGACCATTGTGACACCGTGGCGCCCTGATAGACCAAGGGGCCCCAGGTGACACTGTGGGGCCCTGTGAGAACAAGGGACATTGGGACATTGTCACACCCCATGGAACCAAAGGTCCACTGTGACATTGCAAGGCCTCATGGAACCATGGAACCTTGAAAGACCATTGAGACACTTCACAACCTCATGGAACCAAGGGGCTGTTGTGGCACTGAGGAGACTCATGGAATCATGGAGACCATTGTGACACTACGAGGCCCCATGGAATAAGCAAAGCATTGTGACGCTGTGGGGCACCATGGAACCAAGGAGACCATTGTGACACTGTGGGGCACCATGAAACCAAGAGGCCTTTGTGACCCTGCAGGGCTGCATGGAACCAAGGGGCCATTGTGACATTGCCAGGCCTTCTGTCATCAGTGGTGCATTGTGACACTAAGAAACCAAGGGGGGACCATTGTGACACTGCAGGGCTTCATGGAACCAAAGCTCCAGGGTGACACAGAGAGGCCGCCTCATCAATGCTCCATTGTGACACCGTGGAGCCAACGGAGACCATTGTGACACCATTAAACCCTCATGGTCCAAAGGCCCATTGTGACATTGCAGGGCTCACGGAACAGAGGAGTGACATGACATTGTGAGGCCTGTGGAAGCACAGAGACCATTGTGGCACTTCAAGGCCTCATGGAATCCTTGGGGCCTTTGTGACACCAAGGGACCTTCAGGAAGCTGGGAGCCATTGAAACTGTGGGACCCCATGGAACCAAGGCAGCCTTGTGACACCTCAGGGCCCCATAAAACCAAGGGGACACAGAACAGGTCTGGCTGGTTTGGCCTCCCGTGGGCCACCTGACTGGTCCAGCTGACCTTGGCATGTTGAGGGTCTCTTCATCTGCTGCTGAAACACTGGGGCTCCGTGCTTTCCTTCCTGTGGTAAAGAACTGTCCTTCTCCTCCAGGCCATGACCAGAACTGGGATTTCAAAACCAAATTCCTTCTATCCAGGCATTGTTCCCATAGCAATATTGCCAGGACAAGTCTGTCTGCCTGTGCTTTCACAAGGGTCACCTCTCATCTGTGCCCAAAACCCTGGGGAAGGCTCTGTGCTTTCCTTCCTATGGAAGAGAACTGTCCTTCCTGGCCAGGTTCCCGTGTCTCCAAATTTGGGTCCACCTCCAACACTGCCTATTGGGACAGACTGAGGAGATTGTTGGCTTGGATCATTTCATGTGGGGGGGAGGAAGGGGCAGGTCCAGCTTTGCCCTGCCCGGTGAGCCCAGCCCTGCCCTGCCCTGGAACCCCAATCCCCCAGAGCCTCCATCCCAGCCCCCGCAGTGTCTGCCAGCCCCTGGCACAGCACAGGCAATGCTCCACAGCCACCTCTGCAGCCCCCAGCCCAGCTCCTGAGGGACCAAATGACCCCAGTCCCCACCTGGGGAAGGGCCCAGGAAGACCAAGGGGTATTTAAGTCTGACCACAAGGCAAGCACACATCTTGACCCTCCCTCCTCTTGCAATTTCCATCTGAACAACACTGGAATCCAGGTGGGGGTGCTTCTCTGTATCTTATATGTCTTTCTTTCTTTCTGTGTCTATTTCTCCTATTTCTTTCTCTCTGCAAATTTTGATTACCTTAAAATGGAATGGGCATAGAGATTCTGAAGTTGAATGGGCCAAGTTAATGCTTTGAGAAGTGTGTTTTGCTGATTGAATGTTATAATGTACCTTTTGGCCAAAGTTTCTCTGATTTTCTAAATTTACCAATAAAATCTGGTCAGTTGTTTTGAGCTCCTGAGGATCTCTGGTAGCTATTTCTCCAGTACATCCAACTCAGAGGACACCAATAATTGTAATTCCTTTAAAATGTCTCATGGAAAGAATTGTTTGGGGCATGGGAGTGCGGGCTTGTGTGTCCTGCTTGGCACAGCCCAGGCAGGGCTTTCCCAGCCCCATTCCACACTCCATTTCCCAGCTGCAGCCCCTGGTGCCTCTGAGTGCTGCTTGCCCAGCCCCGGGACGCCTCCTTGTCTGCCCATTCCCCCACGGTCTCTGGGCAGGGCTGGCTCAGTGGGGGCTGCTGACATCCTCAGCAACTTGCAGAGGCTGCTGCTGAATTCTACTGCTCCAGAGGCTCGACGTGTATTCCAACTGAATGTAACATATTTAAAAAGACAGTGAGAAAACATTTGTGAGGTCCTGCTTAGGTTTTTCTTCCTGTAATACATTGATATGTGCAATCTCCAACTGACACTGTGTCAAAGTACCACCAGTGTTCTGCCCTACCTGCAACCTGGGGACACTTTCATATGAGTTATGTCCCCAGTGGGAGCCATTTAGAGTTAAAGGAATTTGGACTTTGAATCTGATTTTGAGTTTTTGAGGAGGTTTGGAGCACACTCGGAGGCACTGATGAGTGTGATGCAAAGAGCACCAAAGGCCCAGAGGGTCATTGAAGTCCCTGTGCTGTGTCTGTGCTGCTGAGCTGGGCCGGGCCCCTGGCCCAGAGGCAGCTGCTGGCAAGGGCAGCACTGCAGAGAGACAGCTCTGGCCAGGAGCAGCTCCTGTGCAGAGCCCAGCAGGGCTGGGGCACTGCCAGGGCCCCTCAGGGACACCAGCAGGGCACAGACTGAGCTCCCAGGGGCTCAGCACTGGCAGGGGCTGTGCCATGGCCCAGAGGGGGCTGTGTCACAGCAGCACCTCTGTGGCTGTGTCCTAGAGGCACAGAGCAGCTGGCATGTCAGCAAGGGGCTGTGTGACAGCACAGAGTGGGCTGTGTGAGCTCACAGACTGGGCTCTGACATCACAGAGTTTGTTGTGTGAGGTCATGGAGCAGCTCCAGCATCATAGAGGGGTCTGTGTGACATCATGGAGCAGGCTGTGATGGTCATGGTGTGTGCAGTGACGTTACAGAGCAGGGTGTGAGGTCATAGTGTGTGCAGTGACATTACAGAGTGGCAGTATGGCATCACAGAGAGGGTTGTGTGACATCGCTGATGGACTTGTGACATCGCAGAGGTGGCTGTGACATCATAGAGTAGGGTGTAAGGCCATAGAGCAGACTGTACCATCATGGAGGGTGGCTCTGTGACATCAGACTGGGTTGTGACATCGCTGGATGTCTGAGTAACATGACAGAACCGGCTGTGACATCACAGAAGAGACCGTGACATCCAGGGGTGATTTGTGACCTCAGACTGCAGCTGTGTGACAGCCCAGAGTGATATCCCAGCATTGGCTCTGTGACATCACATGGGGATTTGTTTCATCCCATGCTGGGCTTTAACATCACAGGGCCTGTGTGACATCATAGGTGGTTCTGTGGAATCACAGATGGCTCTGTGACATGACAGGGGCTGTGTGAGGTCACTGGGAGGTCCCTCTGCCCCGGCCCCCCTCACAGTTCCCCCAGAGCAGTCCAACCCTGCTCAGGCACAGCGGGGTCCCCTGTCCCCCGGGTCCCCTGGCCCCACAGCCTCCCCAGAGGATGTTCCACGAGATCGAGCCCAGAGCCTGACACGGGGCCGGGGGCCGGGGCCCTGGGGTGGCACAGGGGACAGGGACCCCCGGCAGCATCCCCTGTGTCCCCCAGGGCCAGAGCCTGGGCCAGGGCCCTTCACCCTCTTACAAACGAGGGGCTGAGAGCGCTGAAAAAATCCCAGCAAGGAATCAGCAAAACCAGATTGAATATTAAGGGAGAGCAGCACAGAGTTCCTTGGCAAGAGTCACTCTGCTCCTGACTGGGCACCTAGGCACACCAAAGAAACAAAGCAACAAAAACCAAACAAAATCCAGTCAAAGAAGAAATGAACCAAAACCAGGACTTGACTGATACCTTAGACTTCAGCATTTAGCAAAAGAACAGCACTTAACAGTATTTAACCTTACTTGTAACCTAGGACTTAATGATGTAGCTCTGCAATAAAACTTAACAATATTCAACTTAGCTTATAACTTCTATTCAATGTAACAACTTAGCAAAAGAACAACTCTTAGCAGCATTGAACTCAGCTTACAGCTTGTGACTCACCATCACTTGCAGGCCTGACTGGCTCAGCCTCCAAGGCACCCAAGCCCTCAGAGAGCAGCATTTGTGCCACATTTCCCCAGCACAGGCACTCCTGTGTGCACACAGACACCAAGAGTCAGTGCAAGGCACCTGTGAGCAATTCCCCTGAGGGCAGGGAATGCCCCTGAGGATGTTTTGGCATCTCCCCAGCGGGCAAAGGGCTGAGCCTGGAGGAGTGGGGGATCGGCCCAGGCCCGCTGTTGTTCAGGATCCCCGAGTGCAGCAAACGGGAGAGTTCCCGGCTGGGAGAGGCCCCACTGCGAGGGAGTGGCTGGCCCAGGAGAGCTGCAAGGGCTCCTTTTGAGCGCTGCTTTGCAGGGCCCCAAGAGAGGGGCTTCAGTCCCAGCCATGGTTCATCCTGGCCGCACTTGGCACCAGCAGCTTTTGGCAGGGTGAGAACAGGGATGTTGTGCCACGCAGGGAACAGAAACAGCTGCCAGGGCTGCTGCTAAAGGAACCAGGAGCTGGTTGGGCAGCAGCAGTGCCTGGAGCAGACAGTGTTTGTGAGGAGCTGAGCCCAGGGGCTGCTGGCCAAGGCCGAGGCCCAGGGAGCATTTCTCAGCTGGCAGGGCGGCCTGAGAAGGGGAGGGGGGAATGCAGCAGCACAGGGCCCATGGAACCAAGGGACCATTGTGACACCGTGGCGCCCTGATAGACCAAGGGGCCCTGGTGACACTGTGGGGCCCTGTGAGAAACAAGGGACATTGGGACATTGTCACACCCCATGGAACCAAAGGTCCACTGTGACATTGCAAGGCCTCATGGAACCATGGAACCTTGAAAGACCATTGAGACACTTCACAACCTCATGGAACCAAGGGGCTGTTGTGGCACTGAGGAGACTCATGGAATCATGGAGACCATTGTGACACTACGAGGCCCCATGGAATAAGCAAAGCATTGTGACGCTGTGGGGCACCATGGAACCAAGGAGACCATTGTGACACTGTGGGGCACCATGAAACCAAGAGGCCTTTGTGACCCTGCAGGGCTGCATGGAACCAAGGGGCCATTGTGACATTGCCAGGCCTTCTGTCATCAGTGGTGCATTGTGACACTAAGAAACCAAGGGGGGACCATTGTGACACTGCAGGGCTTCATGGAACCAAAGCTCCAGGGTGACACAGAGAGGCCGCCTCATCAATGCTCCATTGTGACACCGTGGAGCCAACGGAGACCATTGTGACACCATTAAACCCCTCATGGTCCAAAGGCCCATTGTGACATTGCAGGGCTCACGGAACAGAGGAGTGACATGACATTGTGAGGCCTGTGGAAGCACAGAGACCATTGTGGCACTTCAAGGCCTCATGGAATCTTTGGGGCCTTTGTGACACCAAGGGACCTTCAGGAAGCTGGGAGCCATTGTGAAACTGTGGGACCCCATGGAACCAAGGCAGCCTTGTGACACCTCAGGGCCCCATAAAACCAAGGGGACACAGAACAGGTCTGGCTGGTTTGGCCTCCCGTGGGCCACCTGACTGGTCCAGCTGACCTTGGCATGTTGAGGGTCTCTTCTCATCTGCTGCTGAAACACTGGGGCTCCGTGCTTTCCTTCCTGTGGTAAAGAACTGTCCTTCTCCTCCAGGCCATGACCAGAACTGGGATTTCAAAACCAAATTCCTTCTATCCAGGCATTGTTCCCATAGCAATATTGCCAGGACAAGTCTGTCTGCCTGTGCTTTCACAAGGGTCACCTCTCATCTGTGCCCAAAACCCTGGGGAAGGCTCTGTGCTTTCCTTCCTATGGAAGAGAACTGTCCTTCCTGGCCAGGTTCCCGTGTTCCCAAATTTGGGTCCACCTCCAACACTGCCTATTGGGACAGACTGGAGGAGATTGTTGGCTTGGATCATTTCATGTGTGGGGAGGAAGGGGCAGGTCCAGCTTTGCCCTGCCCGGTGAGCCCAGCCCTGCCCTGCCCTGGAACCCCAATCCCCCAGAGCCTCCATCCCAGCCCCGCAGTGTCTGCCAGCCCCTGGCACAGCACAGGCAATGCTCCACAGCCACCTCTGCAGCCCCCAGCCCAGCTCCTGAGGGACCAAATGACCCCAGTCCCCACCTGGGGAAGGGCCCAGGAAGACCAAGGGTATTTAAGTCTGACCACAAGGCAAGCACACATCTTGACCCTCCCTCCTCTTGCAATTTCCATCTGAACAACACTGGAATCCAGGTGGGGTGCTTCTCTGTATCTTATATGTCTTTCTTTCTTTCTGTGTCTACTTCTCCTATTTCTTTCTCTCTGCAAATTTTGATTACCTTAAAATGGAATGGGCATAGAGATTCTGAAGTTGAATGGGCCAAGTTAATGCTTTGAGAAGTGTGTTTTGCTGATTGAATGTTACAATGTACCTTTTGGCCAAAGTTTCTCTGATTTTCTAAATTTACCAATAAAATCTGGTCAGTTGTTTTGAGCTCCTGAGGATCTCTGGTAGGTATTTCTCCAGTACATCCAACTCAGAGGACACCAATAATTGTAATTCCTTTAAAATGTCTCATGGAAAGAATTGTTTGGGGCATGGGAGTGCGGGGCTTGTGTGTCCTGCTTGGCACAGCCCAGGCAGGGCTTTCCCAGCCCCATTCCACACTCCATTTCCCAGCTGCAGCCCCTGGTGCCTCTGAGTGCTGCTTGCCCAGCCCCGGGACGCCTCCTTGTCTGCCCATTCCCCACGGTCTCTGGGCAGGGCTGGCTCAGTGGGGGGCTGCTGACATCCTCAGCAACTTGCAGAGGCTGCTGCTGAATTCTACTGCTCCAGAGGCTCGACGGTATTCCAACTGAATGTAACATATTTAAAAAGACAGTGAGAAAACATTTGTGAGGTCCTGCTTAGGTTTTTCTTCCTGTAATACATTGATATGTGCAATCTCCAACTGACACTGTGTCAAAGTACCAGTGTTCTGCCCCACCTGCAACCTGGGGACACTTTCATATGAGTTATGTCCCTCAGTGGGAGCCATTTAGAGTTAAAGGAAGTTTGGACTTTGAATCTGATTTTGAGTTTTTGAGGAGGTTTGAGCACACTGGAGGCACTGATGAGTGTGATGCAAAGAGCACCAAAGGCCCAGAGGGTCATTGAAGTCCCTGTGCTGTGTCTGTGCTGCTGAGCTGGGCCGGGCTCCTGGCCCAGAGGCAGCTGCTGGCAAGGGCAGCGCTGCAGAGAGACAGCTCTGGGCAGGAGCAGCTCCTGTGCAGAGCCCAGCAGGGCAGGGGGGCACTGCCAGGGCCCCTCAGGGACACCAGCAGGGCACAGACTGAGCCCCCAGGGCTCAGCACTGGCAGGGGCTGTGCCATGGCCCAGAGGGGGCTGTGTCACAGCAGCACCTCTGTGGCTGTGTCCTAGAGGCACAGAGCAGCTGGCATGTCAGCAAGGGGCTGTGTGACAGCACAGAGTGGGCTGTGTGAGCTCACAGACTGGGCTCTGACATCACAGAGTTTGTTGTGTGAGGTCATGGAGCAGCTCCAGCATCATAGAGGGGTCTGTGTGACATCATAGAGCAGGCTGTGATGGTCATGGTGTGTGCAGTGACGTTACAGAGCAGGGTGTGAGGTCATAGTGTGTGCAGTGACATTACAGAGTGGCAGTATGGCATCACAGAGAGGGTTGTGTGACATCGCTGATGGACTTGTGACATCGCAGAGGTGGCTGTGACATCATAGAGTAGGGTGTAAGGCCATAGAGCAGACTGTACCATCATGGAGGGTGGCTCTGTGACATCAGACTGGGTTGTGACATCGCTGGATGTCTGAGTAACATGACAGAACCGGCTGTGACATCACAGAAGAGACCGTGACATCCAGGGGTGATTTGTGACCTCAGACTGCAGCTGTGTGACAGCCCAGAGTGATATCCCAGCATTGGCTCTGTGACATCACATGGGGGATTTGTTTCATCCCATGCTGGGCTTTAACATCACAGGGCCTGTGTGACATCATAGGTGGTTCTGTGGAATCACAGATGGCTCTGTGACATGACAGGGGCTGTGTGAGGTCACTGGGAGGTCCCTCTGCCCCGGCCCCTCACAGTTCCCCCAGAGCAGTCCAACCCTGCTCGTGCACAGCGGGGTCCCCTGTCCCCCCGGGTCCCCCCGGCCCCGCAGCCTCCCCCAGAGGATGTTCCACGAGATCGAGCCCAGAGCCTGACACGGGGCCGGGGGGGCCGGGGCCCTGGGGGTGGCACAGGGGGACAGGGACCCCCGGCAGCATCCCCTGTGTCCCCAGGGCCAGAGCCTGGGCCAGGGCCCTCACCCTCTTACAAACGAGGGGCTGAGAGCGCTGAAAAAAATCCCCAGCAAGGAATCAGCAAAACCAGATTGAATATTAAGGGAGAGCAGCACAGAGTTCCTTGGCAAGAGTCACTCTGCTCCTGACTGGGCACCTAGGCACACCAAAGAAACAAAGCAACAAAAAAAAACCAAACAAAATCCAGTCAAAGAAGAAATGAACCAAAACCAGGACTTGACTGATACCTTAGACTTCAGCATTTAGCAAAAGAACAGCACTTAACAGTATTTAACCTTACTTGTAACCTAGGACTTAATGATGTAGCTCTGCAATAAAACTTAACAATATTCAACTTAGCTTATAACTTCTATTCAATGTAACAACTTAGCAAAAGAACAACTCTTAGCAGCATTGAACTCAGCTTACAGCTTGTGACTCACCATCACTTGCAGGCCTGACTGGCTCAGCTCTCCAAGGCACCCAAGCCCTCAGAGAGCAGCATTTGTGCCACATTTCCCCAGCACAGGCACTCCTGTGTGCACACAGACACCAAGAGTCAGTGCAAGGCACCTGTGAGCAATTCCCCTGAGGGCAGGGAATGCTCCCTGAGGATGTTTTGGCATCTCCCCAGCGGGCAAAGGGCTGAGCCTGGAGGAGTGGGGGGGATCGGCCCAGGCCCGGCTGTTGTTCAGGATCCCCGTGCAGCAAACGGAGAGTTCCCGCCTGGGAGAGGCCCCACTGCGAGGGAGTGGCTGGCCCAGGAGAGCTGCAAGGGCTCCTTTTGAGCGCTGCTTGCAGGGCCCCAAGAGAGGGGCTTCAGTCCCAGCCATGGTTCATCCTGGCCGCACTTGGCACCAGCAGCTTTTGGCAGGGTGAGAACAGGGATGTTGTGCCACGCAGGGAACAGAAACAGCTGCCAGGGCTGCTGCTAAAGGAACCAGGAGCTGGTTGGGCAGCAGCAGTGCCTGGAGCAGACAGTGTTTGTGAGGAGCTGAGCCCAGGGGCTGTTGGGCCAAGGCCGAGGCCCAGGGAGCATTTCTCAGCTGGCAGGGCGGCCTGAGAAGGGAGGGGGGAATGCAGCAGCACAGGGCCCATGGAACCAAGGGACCATTGTGACACCGTGGCGCCCTGATAGACCAAGGGGCCCTGGTGACACTGTGGGGCCCTGTGAGAACAAGGGACATTGGGACATTGTCACACCCCATGGAACCAAAGGTCCACTGTGACATTGCAAGGCCTCATGGAACCATGGAACCTTGAAAGACCATTGAGACACTTCACAACCTCATGGAACCAAGGGGCTGTTGTGGCACTGAGGAGACTCATGGAATCATGGAGACCATTGTGACACTACGAGGCCCCATGGAATAAGCAAAGCATTGTGACGCTGTGGGGCACCATGGAACCAAGGAGACCATTGTGACACTGTGGGGCACCATGAAACCAAGAGGCCTTTGTGACCCTGCAGGGCTGCATGGAACCAAGGGGCCATTGTGACATTGCCAGGCCTTCTGTCATCAGTGGTGCATTGTGACACTAAGAAACCAAGGGGGACCATTGTGACACTGCAGGGCTTCATGGAACCAAAGCTCCAGGGTGACACAGAGAGGCCGCCTCATCAATGCTCCATTGTGACACCGTGGAGCCAACGGAGACCATTGTGACACCACAAACCCTCATGGTCCAAAGGCCCATTGTGACATTGCAGGGCTCACGGAACAGAGGAGTGACATGACATTGTGAGGCCTGTGGAAGCACAGAGACCATTGTGGCACTTCAAGGCCTCATGGAATCCTTGGGGCCTTTGTGACACCGCTGGACCTTCAGGAAGCTGGGAGCCATTGAAACTGTGGGACCCCATGGAACCAAGGCAGCCTTGTGACACCTCAGGGCCCCATAAAACCAAGGGGACACAGAACAGGTCTGGCTGGTTTGGCCTCCTGTGGGCCACCTGACTGGTCCAGCTGACCTTGGCATGTTGAGGGTCTCTTCTCATCTGCTGCTGAAACACTGGGGCTCTCCGTGCTTTCCTTCCTGTGGTAAAGAACTGTCCTTCTCCTCCAGGCCATGACCAGAACTGGGATTTCAAAACCAAATTCCTTCTCTATCCAGGCATTGTTCCCATAGCAATATTGCCAGGACAAGTCTGTCTGCCTGTGCTTTCACAAGGGTCACCTCTCATCTGTGCCCAAAACCCTGGGGAAGGCTCTGTGCTTTCTTCCTATGGAAGAGAACTGTCCTTCCTGGCCAGGTTCCCGTGTTCCAAATTTGGGTCCACCTCCAACACTGCCTATTGGGACAGACTGGAGGAGATTGTTGGCTTGGATCATTTCATGTGTGGGGGGAGGAAGGGGCAGGTCCAGCTTTGCCCTGCCCGGTGAGCCCAGCCCTGCCCTGCCCTGGAACCCCAATCCCCCAGAGCCTCCATCCCAGCCCCGCAGTGTCTGCCAGCCCCTGGCACAGCACAGGCAATGCTCCACAGCCACCTCTGCAGCCCCAGCCCAGCTCCTGAGGGACCAAATGACCCCAGTCCCCACCTGGGGAAGGGCCCAGGAAGACCAAGGGGTATTTAAGTCTGACCACAAGGCAAGCACACATCTTGACCCCTCCTCCTCTTGCAATTTCCATCTGAACAACACTGGAATCCAGGTGGGGGTGCTTCTGTATCTTATATGTCTTTTTTCTTTTCTGTGTCTATTTCTCCTATTTCTTTCTCTGCAAATTTTGATTACCTTAAAATGGAATGGGCATAGAGATTCTGAAGTTGAATGGGCCAAGTTAATGCTTTGAGAAGTGTGTTTTGCTGATTGAATGTTACAATGTACCTTTTGGCCAAAGTTTCTCTGATTTTCTAAATTTACCAATAAAATCTGGTCAGTTGTTTTGAGCTCCTGAGGATCTCTGGTAGGTATTTCTCCAGTACATCCAACTCAGAGGACACCAATAATTGTAATTCCTTTAAAATGTCTCATGGAAAGAATTGTTTGGGGCATGGGAGTGCGGGCTTGTGTGTCCTGCTTGGCACAGCCCAGGCAGGGCTTTCCCAGCCCCATTCCACACTCCATTTCCCAGCTGCAGCCCCTGGTGCCTCTGAGTGCTGCTTGCCCAGCCCCGGGACGCCTCCTTGTCTGCCCATTCCCCCACGGTCTCTGGGCAGGGCTGGCTCAGTGGGGGCTGCTGACATCCTCAGCAACTTGCAGAGGCTGCTGCTGAATTCTACTGCTCCAGAGGCTCGACGTGTATTCCAACTGAATGTAACATATTTAAAAAGACAGTGAGAAAACATTTGTGAGGTCCTGCTTAGGTTTTTTCTTCCTGTAATACATTGATATGTGCAATCTCCAACTGACACTGTGTCAAAGTACCAGTGTTCTGCCCTACCTGCAACCTGGGGACACTTTCATATGAGTTCTGTCCCTCAGTGGGAGCCATTTAGAGTTAAAGGAAGTTTGGACTTTGAATCTGATTTTGAGTTTTTGAGGAGGTTTGGAGCACACTCGGAGGCACTGATGAGTGTGATGCAAAGAGCACCAAAGGCCCAGAGGGTCATTGAAGTCCCTGTGCTGTGTCTGTGCTGCTGAGCTGGGCCGGGCTCCTGGCCCAGAGGCAGCTGCTGGCAAGGGCAGCGCTGCAGAGAGACAGCTCTGGGCAGGAGCAGCTCCTGTGCAGAGCCCAGCAGGGCTGGGGCACTGCCAGGGCCCCTCAGGGACACCAGCAGGGCACAGACTGAGCTCCCAGGGCTCAGCACTGGCAGGGGCTGTGCCATGGCCCAGAGGGGCTGTGTCACAGCAGCACCTCTGTGGCTGTGTCCTAGAGGCACAGAGCAGCTGGCATGTCAGCAAGGGGCTGTGTGACAGCACAGAGTGGGCTGTGTGAGCTCACAGACTGGGCTCTGACATCACAGAGTTTGTTGTGTGAGGTCATGGAGCAGCTCCAGCATCATAGAGGGGTCTGTGTGACATCATAGAGCAGGCTGTGATGGTCATGTGTGTGCAGTGACGTTACAGAGCAGGGTGTGAGGTCATAGTGTGTGCAGTGACATTACAGAGTGGCAGTATGGCATCACAGAGGGGTTGTGTGACATCTGATGATGGACTTGTGACATCGCAGAGGTGGCTGTGACATCATAGAGTAGGGTGTAAGGCCATAGAGCAGACTGTACCATCATGGAGGGTGGCTCTGTGACATCAGACTGGGTTGTGACATCGCTGGATGTCTGAGTAACATGACAGAACCGGCTGTGACATCACAGAAGAGACCGTGACATCCAGGGGTGATTTGTGACCTCAGACTGCAGCTGTGTGACAGCCCAGAGTGATATCCCAGCATTGGCTCTGTGAGTTCCACGAGATCGAGCCCAGAGCCTGACACGGGCCGGGGCCGGGCCCTGGGGTGGCACAGGGGACAGGGACCCCGGCAGCATCCCTGTGTCCCCAGGGCCAGAGCCTGGGCCAGGGCTCCTTCACCCTCTTACAAACGAGGGGCTGAGAGCGCTGAAAAAATCCCCCAGCAA
>JALJVW010000491.1:0-21415 GCA_024865655.1 Emberiza elegans | reverse complement strand
GTTCATTTGCTGTCAAAAATAAATTGGGTTTTTTGTCATCGTCATCATTGGAATGCTTCATCCTTTTCCAAGCTTTTGGCCTCCTGTGATAAATGGATGTGGTTCATGCTAACAAAATTGTCATTATTTCAATATTTTTGGAAAATAATTGGAAAGGTATATGTGATTAATCTTATGAAGCAGATGGGTTTCTTTGTAGATGATACATGTGGGAAACAGGATACAGGAGATTGGAATTGGCTTTGATGAACAAAATTTAGGAAGACTCCCAAGTCAGAATTGGCATCAAGACAAAGTTAGGACAACTCCCAGGACAGATCGGCCTTGACATGAATAACATTGGGACAATTCCAGACAGGGAGTCTAAAATACTGTTCTTATCTATAAAATAATGAGGCTTAATTGGAACATAGTGCTTACTTACATAACACAGGACTTGGGGCATAGGCACAACCTGCCAGGTTATTCACAGACAGCGAGGAAGACTGTCAGCCTTCCTCCCAGAAGAGCACCAAAGAGCCAGAAGCCCCCTTAGCCACAGCGGGAGCATGCGCTGTGTGGGGTGGTGTTGTAGATTTCAAGAATCAGAAATAGGAGGAGATTTACATGAAAATATTGATGAATATGTATTAGCACACAGTGTATAAGTTGTGTTTGGATCCTTTTGCCTTTTGCACGTGAGGCAGGGTGGGAAGCCCTCCTCATACCCCGATCGATCGGTTTTGCTTATGCTTTATCCGAACCACTGCCAAATTTCTGTTTGTAACTACTGGATTCTATTTGATTGTATTATTTTATCTCAATGAAAACTGCTGCTAAATTTTAAGTTTGTGGTTTATTAAATTAGACATATGGGACCTCATTTATAACATCAGGAATATGACTAAATAGTTTACAAAACCAAAATGAATATTATTTAGCTAAATTAACAAGGAATAGAAAAGCATTTGAGACTTAATCACAAAGGATAAAGTCACAGAAATGATGATACTTAATTAAATGAATACATTTTTACTTAATGACTTAATAGCTCAGTCTCCTCTGGCTTTTGATCTCCTCCCCAGAAGGGGTGCAGTTCTTTGATCTCCTCTTCACGAGGGGCACAGTCCTTAGTCCTTATCCCTTGTCCTTAGGGTTTGGTCTTGGCTTTGGCATGGGGTGTTGTGTTTTGGATGATGATGACTGCCAAAAATCCCCTAAAATCCCCCCAAAACCCCCAAGTCCCCTCAAAACCCCCCAAACCTCCCCCCAACCCTCTCAGGATGAATTTTTGGTTAATTTCAGATAATTTTAGGTGGATTTGGGGGGCTTTTGGCACCTCCCAGACACCAGATTTGGCATAGGATTCAAACCCAGCCAAAATCCCTCCAAATCTCCCCAAAACCCCCCAGATTTCCCCAACCCCCTGGAGACAGATTTTGGGTGGACTTGGGGTTAATTTGGAAGAAATTTTGGGTGATTTTGGTACCTTGTGGATGCCCAAGTAGATGAAGGATTCAAACCCAGCCAAAATACCCCAAAATCCCCTCAAAACCCCCCTCAAATTTCCCCCAGAGCCCCTCAGGATGGGTACTGAGGTAATTTTGGGTGGATTTGGGGTAATTTTGGGTCCTTTTGTGAAGCGGCGAGGGCCCCGGGCGCAGGGCTTGGAGCGGGGCTGAGCAGCGGGGCAGGAAGGGGGAGGGAGGGAGGTGTGAAACCCCCCGAGTATCCCCAAGGGGGACACCCCTAAAGGGTTCTGTGCCAGGACTGAGAAACGAACGGGACTTTTGGTTTTTTCGGTCTTTAGGTTGTTGTTTATTTTTCCTCTTATCAACAGTTCAGCACGCCGGCTGCACACCAGACTTAGCGTACAAAGAGAAGGCACCAAAAGTCACAAGACACACAGGTTCAAGGTCTTTTAAAATGATTTTGTCCAATTAACTCTTGAACGCATTTTATTTCTACCAGTAAGTAATTCTTTGTCTGCCACTCAGCACCTGCATTGCAGCTCTTTCCAACCAATCACCCTGTGCTCCCAACACAGCAGAAAATGGAGTAGATGAAGGACAAGGAGATCAGACAATACCCAAAATCCTCCATCTTGTCTTCTATCCACCCTCATGCTAAAATCCCAAAGCTCTGTTTTTTCACCCTGTGATAAACTACACTACTATCTATTTCACACACTCGTAGATTCCAGTTCATCCCAAAGTCTTGGAAGCTTTCTCCATGGACAAAGGTTAAAAGCAGTGTTCTCCTGGGGATCAGGACTTCTCAGGACAGGCAGGGAGACATTCCCTGTGCCCTGGGTTCCAACAGCAGGGGGGAAGGGGAGGTTGGGGACAGGAAAAGAAGGACTTAGGCAAGAAAAAGGGGAACCTTAAACAGCGTGGTAAGCGCCATTTCTAGAGGGAGGGCCCGGGACAGTGCGGCCGTCACCTTCCCGGGTAGATGTGGATGCACAGTCCAAGTAAGATTTCCCATGGATCCATCTGGGAAATATCAGGGAGCTGGAGATGAGGAATTCTGAACAACCTCGCAGGTGGTGTTTGTGACAATTGGTTTCCTCATGGATTGTTTACCCCAAGGGGTGTTTTCTTAATAAACCAATCATGTGAAATGTACAATAACCAATCAGGTCCACCTGGATTGGGACCGAGTATAAAATGATGGGTTTCCTAATGAAGATGACTATTGGCCTTCTGAAGATGCATGGAGTGTGTCCCTCATTTATCCGTGTCATTTCTGACTCAACAATGACAGGCAGGGAAGGGGGGACATGGAAAGATGGGGGGGGGACGGAGGACACAGGACGGAGAGAGGATGGCAGCGCTCCCCTGTCACCTCTGGATGGATTCTGTCCCTTGTTCTGCCCTCAGGAAAAGGGGGACAGGGTGGCAAAGAGTGCTGGGAAGGATGAAAGTTTGACAAGAAACTTTAACAGATATGTGTGCTTGGCAGAAAGATTTTTGAATGTAGAATCTGAAGAAGGAATAGAAATGAAAGCAAGTTTTGATATAGAAGAAAAGAATTGCTGAGCCAGTCTTACTGGATAACTAAGAAGGCAAAGGGTTGCTGCACAAGGGGTTTTATGGCTTGGAAAAAGGATAAATTCACCCCAAACAGAAGATATGGGCAAAGCAAAAAGATTCACATTAAAAAGATTGGCTTTTTGCAAATATTAAAATGGAATTTTATATGTGTAAACTGTAAAACAACTTTAGTTTAAAGATATAATTTATTTCTTTTTAATTGAGCTCAGTGAAATAGTAACTTGTGTTAAACTGCCTGCTTGGATGGGATAACATCCAATGCACACAGGATGAGGACACCTGTACAGATCTGCCAGCTGTCAGCTCTCCCCGTCTGAAGGCAGAGTGGACCAAGGCCCAAAAACTGGAGGTGATAAAGAGAAGGAGCCAAAACCACAGCCAAGGAAGAGCACACACATGCTCTGGAATATGACCGGAGGGCCATGTAAAATGTAGGTTATGGATATGGAACAAAAGGTTAGGAAAGCCTAGGATGAATATGCAACAGGCCGATGTAAGGGAAAGGTATTTCAGGGGGATCCCTGAAGGTAACAGGGTGCTCCTGGCTGAGTGCCAAGATGCACCCAGCTGTAATAACCTTTGCTCCATGGTCCTGGTCTCCCACTGTCCTTTATTAAACTTTTTATATTTTCACAGGAGAGTGAATGTGTTTTTCAATTTGAGGTAGGATTGACTTTTTTTGGATTAAAATTCAGTTATTTTCAGTGGGATTTGAGTGGTTTTGAGGTGACAGATTGATCCCTCTTGCCTTCTAGAGTGGAAAAATTGGAAAAGAGAAAAAAAATTAAGGTCAAATGAAAAGGAGAAGGCAGCCAGGTGTGTTCCCAAAATACATGGATCAGAGGGCATGGTTATGGATATGACCAGGGCTGTGCCCAAAGTGCCTCCTCCAGTGGGGGATGGAGCTGAAGCACCAGGGTGCTCTTCCTGATCAGGGCACCCAGTTGCAGGGACTTCCCATGGTCCTGGTCTCCCATTGTCCATTATCCATATTTTCTGCTGGTGAATCTCTTTTTCACATTTAGGAACACTTTAAGGGCCTCTCCCATGGGAGATGCGTTTTGAAGATGAGGTGGGAGTTGTGCCTGAACAAGGACCATTCCTGCAGCTGGGAGCACCTTGGAAGGGCCTGCTCCTCCTCATGGAGGGACCCCTGATAATGCAGGAGGAGATCTGGACGACTGCAGGCATCCAAAACCCCTTCCCACACAGGAACACCTCCAGGGGCCTCCACGTTTTCCAGTGTGTGTCTTTTGGTGGCTGGCTGGAGCTCTGAAAATGAAGCTCTTCCCACATTCCCCACACTTTGTTGGGCCTGGGTCCATTGATGCCTGATCAGGCAGGAGACTGGACCACAGGGCCCACATTCCTCATCTTGGCACCCCAGTGTCCTCATCCTCCCCCTGAAATAGTTTCCCTGGATCATCCGCAGCCTGGCAGCAGTTCATACCCAAGCATGCATATCCATAACCTTAATTAATTCCAGGAACGATTTTACTATGGAACCCAGTGTGGATGTTTCCCAGTCCATGACAAGATCCTACTCCAGGCCTTCCCAGTCAGTCCAGGGCAGATCCACAGGGTCCCCATCCATGTGATCCCTGGTGCAGGTGATGGCAGCTGGTGTCCTTGATCCTGTTCCAGGATTGATCCCATCCTGTGCAGGGTCCTGATCCATGTGGGTCCAGTCTGGTGCAGCCCCAACCACAAGTTCCCAGTCCATAAATACTTCCCAGTCCAGTCCATATTTGATCCCAGTCTGGGGCTTCCCCCCATCCCAGGGTCTGCTTCCAGTGGATCCCAGCCAGGAAAAAATGCCCAGGGAACTCTCCTCTGGGCTCAAATCCCGCCCCCCCAGTCTCAACCCATTCCCAGTCTTATAAACAAGAAAATTAAAATTGAAATTAAATAAAGCTATAATAAAATTCCTCCTATAAAAATCTCAAGAAATTTTTTTCCACAAGAAAATTCAAATTTAAATTAAAACAATGATTCAACCCTGGAAACTCAAACAATTCTCTTCCAATATTCCAATGCATCTAAAGAAACAAATTATATATCAAGAAATACCTTTTGAAAGTTTTAACTCAATAACTAATACACTTTAGATAAAAAAATATCAGGATGGGAACTTATATACAATCTAATACATCTTAGTTAAACAATTCATATTAAAATATACTAAACACAAAACCAAACACCACTATAATTTTTTCAGACATTTTAGATGGAAAAGTTAAACTTTAAAACCATAGTTAAGTACTCTAAAACAATCAAAATTATTTTAAAAATCTTTATTGGGCTCGCAAGGTTTTATTTGGATAAATTGGTTTTGAATTGTTAGAGGCTAGATGATTTAAAAAATCCAATTTTTATAGGAATTTATTCAGCTGAGAAGGCAGCTGAAATGCAAAAAAACTGACCAAAAATGAATTCAGGACAGAAAAAGCCTCAGGAACTCCCCAAGAGTTTTATTTGCTTTCAAATACATCCCCCCAGCCCAGCCCACACAGTCCCATCCCATTGCTCCAAACTGGGATCCCACTTCTACTCAATCGCCTGCCCAACCCCAACTCACCCTGCTGGCTGTGGCAATGGAGTGAGTTTGGCCTGGGATTGAGTTTTTTGAGGATGGAACAAGCAATTTGAGGTAGGATTGAGCCTTTTTGGTTAAAATTCCCTTATTTTCAGTGGATTTGGGGTGGTTTTGAAGGCTCAAGATCGATCCCCCTTGGCTTCTAGAGTGGAAAAACATGGAGAAGAGAAAAAATTAAGGTCAAACCAAAAGGAGAAGGCCCCCACTTTGTTCCCAACATGGATCAGAGGGAATGGGAGCTCCCAGGCTGCCTCTGCCTGTCCAGCCAGCCGCCACCACCGCCAGTGGGGATGGAGCTGGGCAGCCACTCAGCCTTGGACTTCTTCATTCTCCAAACATCCCCCAAAACCCAACTGGGAGCAACTGGGAGTCAAGTGAGAACATGCTGGAGAGAACTGGGCCACACTGGGGACACTCTGGGAGGGCCTCTCCCAAAAAGTGTGGATGCGCCAGTGGGTGATGAACCATGGAGTTGTGCACAACTGGTTTCCCACAGTTGGGGCATTGGGGGCCTCTCCTCCCCTGTGACTCCGATCATGCTGGGAGGGACTGGACTTCATCCGAGGATCTTCCCACACTGGGAACACACCCTGCACCTCTCCCCATACTGGGCCTGTGGGAGCAACTGGGATCTTTTGGTGGCATCATTCAGGGGACTGGAACTGGGCTGATCTCTTCCCACTGGGACCATGCTGGAGGCAGCCCCAGGGACCATACTGGGAGAGACTGGGTGGAGCTCTGGCTGGGATTATACTGGGACCACACTGGGAAGGCTGGCATGTGACTGGGTCCCCAACTGGAGCTGGGGATCAGGTTGGAGCTCTGGGGATGAAAGGGAGCCCTGGGATCCTCACACCTGTGGGGCCTCTCCCAGTGTGGATGCAGCTGCCTGACAAGATGGGATTCTGCTGCCTGAAGCCCTGCCCGAGGAACTGGGAAGGGAAGGGATGCTCTCTGTGGGCGGCAACTGGTGCTATTCTGAGGCATGAGCTGGTCTGGAACCTCTTCCTGCACTGATCACACTCGTGGGGGCCGTTCCCAGTGTGGGTCCTCTGGTGCCTGATCAGGTGGGAGTTCCTCCTGAAGCTCTTCCCACATCCCCGCACATGTGGGGCTTCTCCCCATCATGGACCTGCTCATGGAGCACCAGCTCCAGCTCTGGCTCCATCTCCGGCCGCCTTCCCGGGGAGGCTGGCTCTTTCCCCCTCAGATCCCCTAGAGCTGGGTTTGCAGCCCCTCCTCAACTGGGATCTCCAGGGGAGTTTTCCTCCCCATTGGCTTCCTGTGCCCTGGAGCCACTCAAACAGGCCTCTTCCACCAGGTTCTGCTGTGGGCATTTGTCCTCCCTGCTCTCCATGCTCAGCTCCTGCTCTGGGGAGGAAGGACAAGGACAGGATGGGATTTGCCTCTGTGCCACAGGCAAGGGCAAGGAGATCCCCCAGGGGGCTGCTGCTGCAGCCACTGGCTGTGCTGGGCTGGGAGATGGAGCAGCACAGAGGGAAAGGGGCACTGACTTCCTCCTCACCTGCCTCAGTGTCCCAGGGGGGATCTTCCTCTTCCTCGCAGCCCCCCTGGGATTGGGTAATGGGAAATCCTGGTTTGGGGAAAACAAGGGACAAGCACAGTGAGTTTGAAGGCCCCTCTGCCCAAGTCCATCTTGAGAAGTCACTGGGCAGCTGAGCTCCAGAAAACCCTCCCAAACACCAAGATTCATCCCCTGAAAAAGCCTCCCAGGAGTTCCCTGTCCCTGGTCCCTCCCTTTGGTGTTCAGGGGTTCCCCCCTGTCCCAGCTGCTGGGGTCACGCTTGGATTGGGGTCCCCCTTCTCCTCGGTGCCCGCCCTGCCCAGGCTGCTGGCAGTCCCAGCAATCCCAAAAGAACCCCTCTTGGCTCTCCCCATTTCGGGATGCCGGGGCTGTTTGGGCTCCCCCAACTCCCTTCTCCCCTCATTCTCTGCTCGGGCTGGCTGCAGCGGCTCCAAGGAGTCCCCCTGCCCCTCTCCAGGCTCTTGAGGCTCCCCTCAATGGCGGCGCTCCCCCCCTCTGGGCTCCCCCACTTTGGGCTCCTGGGGACACAGGGGCTCTGCTCCTCCAGGCTGCCTCTGCCCCCAACCGCCACCGCCACCCCCCCCTGTCCCCCACTGAGGGGCCTTTTCCAGGCTCAGCCTTGGACTTCTTCATTCTCCAAACATCCCCCCAAAACCCAACTGGGAGGGACCCCCGGGATATCTGGGAACATGGCTGGAGAGACTGGGCTACACTGGGAGATACTGGGAGGGACTGGGGCTGCAAAGTCAGGGGGGAGCTGGGGCAACTGGAACCACGTGGGAGCACAACTGGTTCATACTGGCAGGGACTGGGAGCACACTGGGCTCATCTTTGGATCATACTTCCTCCTGGACTAATACTGGGAGGATCTGAGAGCAACTGGGAACACATTTCCATCATCCCCCATACTGGGCCTGACCTCCTCCCTGGGAGCATGCATGGGGCTGCAAATGGCATCATACTGGGACTGACCTGGGCTGATCTAGGGCCACAACTGGAACCATGCTGGAGGCAGCTGGGACCATACTGGGAGAGGGATGGAGCAACTGGGATTATATGGGACCACACTGGGGGAGCTCCCAGCATGTGACTGGGATCAAACTGGGGCAAACTTACTGGGATCATATTGGGGAAAGGGGAGCCTGCCTGGGATCACCCTTTGGGGCTCCTCTGGAGCAACTGAGGGAAAACTGGGATGGGGATCCCAAACTGGAGGAAATGGGAAGGACTGGATGCATGCTGGGAGGCAAATGATGGGATATGAATGGGACTGACTGGGGGATTTGTACTGGGAGAACTGGCATATTGGGAATGTTACTGGGAGTGAGACTGGGACTGCACTAGGTTTGAACTGGGATCATACTGGGATCCATACTGGGATTGTCTGGGAATGCCAGGGCAGACTGGACAACTGGGAAAGAGGGGATCATGCTGGGAGGACTGGGAGAGTATGGGGGGGAATGGGACCATGTTGAGGGAAATGGGAACTGGGACCCCTGACTGGGATGGTGCTGAGGGTCACAGGGGAGTGGAGCTGGAAGTTACTGGGGACATGGCAGGAGGGACTGGGAGGAACTGGGATCACTTGGGGCACTGGTGCAAACTGGGGGAGATGACTGGGAAAACTGGGATTTATACTGGGATGAACTGGGATCATGCTGGGGTGACTGGGATCATACTGGGAGTACCACTTCACTGAGGCTGAATGGGAGTCCTGGCTGGGGGTTAATGGGAGAATCATATTGGAATGTTGGGAAGATGCTGGATGGCACTGGGAGCTGGGGATTCCTATGGGGTTCTAGAACTGGAAGGTGAGACTGGGAACTGGGATCAAAGGGTGAAACCTGGAACTGGAACCATGTGGAGCACAACTGGTTCATACTGGCAGGGACTGGGATTCCTGCCAGGCACTGGGCCCATCTTTGGATCATACTGGGAGGGACTGGACTAATCTAAGAGTTTTTGAGAACACACCCCCACATCATCCCCATACTGGGCCCTACTGGGAGCAACTGGGAGCATGCTGGCAGCAAATGGCATCATACTGGGACTGACTGGGCTGATCTGGAAGCAACTGGAACCATGCCCCTCAGGCCAGCTGGGACCATACTGGGAGAGATTGGGAAGTAACTGGGATTATACTGGGACCAACTGGGAGGCCTGGCATGTCACTGGAATCCTCTGGAGCTTCCTGGGATCATATGGGGGGGTGCAGGGGGGGAGGGGATCCCTGGGGGCCCATGTTGGGAGGAAATTGGACACACTGGGGCAACTGGGATTGGCTGGAAGGTACTGGAACCATGCTGAGAGGACTGAGACTACAACTGGGGGAACTGGGATCATACTGGGAGCAACTGGGACCATAATTTGGGAAACTGCCAAATCCCAGAAACTGGGATTATGCTGGTGGCAACTGGAATGTAACTGGGAAAGACAGCGATCATTCTGAGGCATCTAGAACCCCTACTGGGGCAACTGGGATGTACTGGGAATGTCTGAGACAACACAGGTGGTGACTGGAACCACACTGAGAACAGCTGGGATCATGTTGGGGTCAGCTGGGCTCCTCCTTGGGGCAGCTGAATCTGAGCTGGGGGTAACTGGGCATGACTGGGACCCTGCTGGGAGGGACTGGGACTATTCTGGGGCAACTGGGATCATAATGGGAGGAACTGGGAACAACCAGAACTATGCAGGAGCAACTGGGATCATACTGGGATCACAGTGGAAGCAGCTGAGTCCATGCTAGGTCAGAATGGGGAATGGGTCACACTGAGGGGTGACTGGAATCATACTTGAAATTGACTGGGAGTGGCTGTGAGGGGAAAAGGAAGGAATTGTGCTGAAAGCAACTGGGGAAAGTGAAGAGGACTGGCAGCATTCCCTGGGTGACTGGGATATACTAGGAGGGACCTGGAGTCACTGGGATCATACTGGAGGCTACTGGGGTCCCATGGCATTGACAGGGAGCAACTGGGATCACATCCAGCAAGCACCACATCAGACTGGGAGTGTCTTGGAGTGGCTGCAATCATCTCAATTAGACTGGGTGTGAATGGACCCCAGACTGGGGTTACTTCTGCCTGGCAGAGCTGTCCCAGTTGATCTGTCTCCTGCCTGTAGTTCTGCAGTGGTTGTTGTTGGCCAAAGAATGCAGGACCTGACACTTGGACTTGTGAAACCTCAACCTTGTTGGATTTGGGCCCAGTGGATCCAGCCTGTCCAGGGTTCCCTGTGGTTCCATCCTACCCCCAGCAGATCAACATTCCCAGACAACTTTTGCCCCCACAGTTCCCAGTCAGGCCCCATATGTCCCAGTCCCTCCCAGCATGGTCCCATGAGGCCTCCCAGTGTCCCAATGTTCCCAGTTCTCCCCAGCATGGTCCCAGTTGTTCCCAAGTCCCTTGGTTTCTTGGGCCCCAGAGTGGTTCAGAATGGATCCTTGGTTCCAGTTGCCCCAGCAATGTCTCCTTCATTCCACAGTGCACTGCCATGGCCTCTTGGTCCCAGTTCTCCCAGTATGTTTCCTTCATTCCATGAGTCCCTGAGGAGCAGCCCAGTTGCCCCAGCATCCATCCAGTCCTTCCCAGTTCCTCCAGTTTGCTTGCATCATGATCCCAGGTCCTCTGTGTCACAATAGCCCCATGGTTCCCACAATCCCAGTTGCTCCCTTTCAGTGGCCTATGATCCCAGTAGGCCTCAGTTTGATCCCAGTCACATTGGTGCCCTGTGTCCCAATGGAGCCCTGGTGACCAGTAAGATCCCAGTGTCACCCAGGGACCTCCCAGTATGGTCCCAGCTGCCTCCAGTGTGGTTCCAGTTGTTCCCAGTGTCAGCCCAGTCAGAGCCATGTATGATGCCATTGTCCCCAGGCTCTCCCAGGGTCTCCAGTTGGGGATGATGTGGCATAATGTGTTCCCAGTTGGTTCCTCAGATCCTCCCAGTATTGTCCAGTCCCCCCAGTATGATCCAGAGATGACCCAGTGTGCTCCCAGTCTCCTTGCTATGAACCATTCAGCCCACATGGTCACAGTTGCCCTCTTCTGTCCCCTCACTTTCATTCCAGTCCCTCCCAGTGGTCCTCTTGTGCCCCCAGTTCTCCAGCATGTTCCCAGTCACTCCCAGAGAATCCCAGGCTGGAAAAGGGATGTTTGAGAGAATGAAGAAGTCCAAGGCTGAGACCCAAAACCACCTTGTCCCCCAGACCATGGGTGGGAGGTGGCGGCTGCCATCCAGTCAGCCTGGAGGACTTCAGGGACTGTGTCCCAGGAGCCCCTGGGGGAGCCCATTCTAAGGGGAATCACCATTGGAAGGGAGCCTCAAGAGCCTGGAGAGGGTCCCTGGGGCAGCTTGAGCCGTGCAGCCCCGTCCTGTCAGAGAATGAGGGGAAAAGGGACCCCACCTGGCTGCAGCCCCTGTCATCCCGAAATGGGAGAGCCAAGAGGGGGAGCTTTTCTCCATTAAACTGGGACTGCCAGCCCCCTGGGCAGGGTCTTGGCACCCCTCAGGAGCCTTGTTGGGACACCCCAGTCCCTCCAGGTCCTGGGGGCCCAGAGCTGGGACAGGGGGTCCCAAACAACCAGTGGGAGGGACAGGGAAGAATCACTGCCTGGGAGGCCACACAGGGCTGAATCTTGGTGTTTGGGGGGTTTGATGGGGAAATGGTGTGGAGGTGACTTGTAAAGATGGACTGTCAGCAGAGGGTCTTGAAACTCATGTGCTAATCAGACTGTTTTAAACCAGGATTTCCCATTGCCAATATCAGGCAGGCCGTTAGAGGAAGATGCCCCGGGACACTGGAAAAAACCAGGAGGAAACCAGTTGTCTCTGGGAGTTTGCAATATCAGAGGGTTTTCACTTTGAATATACTGCAAAATTTGTTTAATCAACCACAGAAGAACTGAAAACTTAGAGCTTTTCAGGGGCCATTTGTTGTTTGTCAGCAGAAAAATTATATAAGAAGTAGACAAGTATTCCTAGAACAATGGTCTGTGCATTAACACTTATCTAGAATAAGTCCTGCCCTGCAGAAAAGCTATATCTAGCTGGTATGGGAAGTTCCAAGGTTTCTAATGGAGCTCTGTGCATTGTGTTTTAAAGCTTTGCCAGGTATTGAGCTTGAAATAAGCACCAAGGGCCTTTAACCCAGCCAGCCAGTGCTTATAGTGCTTGGATAGGAACTACTGTCAATATGCTTTTTGCTTTGTGTGATTGGTCAAAAACCTTTTAAAGTAAGTGTTAACATGCCTTCTTTGTCTGCTACCTGGGATGTGAGCAGCAGCAGCTGGCATCTTCCCATTGTCACTCCAAGTAATGAGACAGGTGGTGGAAAATAAAGGCCAAGACGCTCCCTGGCTGCAGTCCTCCCCCTCGGGCTGAGGTGCTGAGAGCTCTGCAGCCCTGCTGCCATCCCATCTGCCCAGGGCAGCACAAGTGCCACGGCATCTCCCCCCAAGCTCCTGCTCAGGCCCAGGGGGGATGCTCCTTGCCTGGGGCAGCCACAAAGGGGCCCATTTCTGTTCATTGCTGCTCTGGAAGAGGAATGAATCTTCTGAGCTGAGGCTGGAGATGAGGGAGGACTACCCAGAGGCCTCTTCCTTCTGGAACTCTTCAGTTCAGGGATTTAATGAAAAAAGGCTCATAAATATTTGTTTCTAACCACCTGAACAAGAAAAGCTGCAAACGCAGGGCGTGGATCTTAGTTTTATATTCTTATGTGGTTAATTAGACAGATTTCCAGGAAGTGTATTCAAAATGAATATACTGTATTGAAAACCATGATGAGAGAAATGTTTTGTCCTGTTTTCTTTTCCTGTTTAGAGATTGATATCAGCAATGTCCAATTGATATTGACCCCCAGCATCTTCTAAGGTAGTCTGAATAGATAAGAAGATCAAGACACTTAATGGCTGACAGTCAATCAGATTTTGTCCCCACCCCAGCCCCACCATTTCCATCATCCAAACCCCCTTTGCATGGATGCAAGGAATGGAGCTCCCACCAGTCAGGACCGGCCTGATCCACACTGGGATCCCTTTCTCCTGAGAAGGGGAAGACAGCTTCTCCATGTTTTGCCTTTGGAATGTGATTTGGAGAATTGTTTACCCAGCAGGGGAAATTGCCCCTACTTGATGATCCATTGTGGGAAGAGCTGTCAGGCAGCAGTTCCTCCTGGTCAGCCACCAAAGATTTTACACAGGGGAGGCCATTCCTTTGTTTCACCTTCTGATGAAATCACTTTTCTGATCCTTTAGTATGGTTTTAATATATCATTTTCGGTATAATATATAGCAGAATAATAAATCAATGCCCCTGAAACATGGGAAGGGATTCTCATCTCTTTCCCTTGTCAGGGACCCTGCGCATCCCCACACAGAACCCTATGAGTGATTCTTCCCATGTGCTGGGAAGAGATGGGCAGCATCTCGAGCACTGTGTCCAGTTCTGACACCAACAGTGGGCAAGAGGAAGAAATTTGTAGCCCTGGAGTTGCCCCAAACAAAACAGAAGTGAAGCCAAGCTCCATCCCCACTGGAGGAGCAGTTTGGGGGTGGCCTGGTCACTCACCTTCCTCTGATCCCTGTTGTGTCTGCAGTGGGACAGGAAACTCCCAGCTGATGGGAACAAACTTTCTGGCTGAGTGCAGAGCCAGGACAAAAGCCAAGAGGGATGGATGTGTCCCCAGCCCACTAAAATCCCACTGAGAATAAATGAATTTTGCTCCCTCAGGTTCATGTCCCCACAGCAACAATTGGGTGTTCCCGCCTTGTGTGCAATGCAAACAGGGGCTGGCCAAACTGCCGTGTCTGTGCCTCCAAGGATGGGGGCACCTGTGAGAGGAGTTGGGGAGAGGCCAGGCCTGCAGAGGGGGATGTTGTTGGCAATTTGAGGACGCAATAGACGCTGCCCTGGGCTGTGCAGTGCACTGGGGATGGATCAGTGTGCTCTGCTGTATTTGATAGCCCCAGGGCCTTTGCAGAGTTACTGATTGCTGTTTGCCCCTCAGCCATTTTCTGTCAGTTCCAGGGGCTGCTCATTGCCCCTTCTCAGCTGAGCATTGGCCTGGGCGTGTTCTTGAGATCATCTGGGCAAGGAGCCTGGAGCAATCCAGGGCCTGGCCTGAAATAAAACCGCTGCCCCAGCAGTGCCCAAGGCCTGTCCTGCTGCAGCCCCAGCACTGCCACCCCAGGGCTGTGCCCGGCCCCAAGAGCACTCAGGCCCTACAGCAACACCAGGGCCACCAGGGCAGCGGGGCAGGGGCCAATGCAGCAGCACTGGCAACACCAAGTGCTGCTGCTGCTGCTGGGCACAGCTGCTGGGCCAGCACTGATCTGCCCCCAGCTCTGCACACAGACATTGCTGCTGCAGCTCCAGAGAAGGCAACAAAAGGGCATCTCTGCAGAAAACTCTGCTGGGAGATCCTCTAGTTCTTTTAAAGCTACGAAAGGAACAGATCATCATTGACACAGTCTATGGCCACAGGGAAAGTGGAGAGAAACAAAATGAGAAATTGCACATACAATGACCAAACCATCAAGAAGTATCAAATATGAATTTTATTACACGTGATTGGCAAAAATTGGCCAGCAGATTTAATGTTCCTGAAAACATCCAGTCATCAGTCTCCACACTGCAGCCTTGAGCTCCTGGTTCCTCAGGCTGTAGATGAGGGGGTTCAGGGCTGGAGGCACCACCGAGTACAGAACTGACAGGGCCACATCCAGGAGGGGAGGACATGGAAGGGGGCTCAGGTGAGCAAATGTGCCAGTGCTGAGGAAAAGGGAGACCACGGCCAGGTGAGGGAGGCAGGTGGAAAAGGCTTTGTGCCGTCCTGCTCAGAGGGGATCCTCAGCACAACCCTGAAGATCAGAACATAGGAAAAAACTATGAACACAAAACAACCAAATGTTACACAGATGGAAAACACAAAAGCCCAAATTCCCTGAGCTTTGAGTGTGAGCAGGAAAAAAGCTTGAGAATTGCAGGTATTTCACAGAAGAACTGGCCCAGGGCATTGCCATGGCACAGGGGAAGGGAAAATGTATTGGCTGTTTGCATGAGAGCATTGAGAAAGGCACTGGCCCAGGCAGCTGCTGCCATGTGGGCACAAGCTCTGCTGCCCAGGAGGGTCCCATAATGCAGGGGTTTGCAGATGGACACATAGCGGTCGTAGCACATGATGGTCAGGAGAAAATACTCTGTTCCCATGAAGAAGATCAGCAGAAATACCTGAGTAGCACATCCTGAGTAGGAGATGTTCCTGGTGTCCCAGAGGGAATTGCATCGCTTTGGGGACAGTGGTGCAGATGGAGCCCAGGTCAGTGAGGGCCAGGTTGAGCAGGAAGAAGAACATGGGCGTGTGCAGGTGGTGGCCGCAGGCTACAGGCGTGATGATGAGGCCGTTGCCCAGGAGGGCAGCCAGGAGATGCCCAGCAAGAGGCAGAAGTGCAGGAGCTGCAGCTGCCGCGTGTCTGCCAATGCCAGCAGGAGGAAGTGCCTGATGGAGCTGCTGTTGGACATTTGCTGTGCCTTGTCATGGGGACCTGTTCATGGGGAAAGGACAGTGACAAGTCAGGAGAGGGGTGCTTTGAGCCAAACCTTGGCCATTTCTGCAGGCTCTTCCGCTGGGACTCACCCACCCTTGTTTTCTGCTCTGGGGAAAATTTCACACCCGGTTCCTGCCTGAGCTCCAGTTGTGCTGGCTGAGAAAATTTGAGCAGCCAGGCCTGTGTGGGGGGCCCTCAAGGAGCACAAAAGGATCCCCTGCCCCACTGCCCTGGGTTTGGTCAGTACCCATCCAGAGGGACAAGGCTGAGTTTTGTAGCATCTGATCTACTTGGGGGATTTTGGCAAGGTCATCATCATCACCCAAAATTCCCATAATTAAGCCAAGACCAAACCCTAAATCTGTCTCCAGGGGTTGGGACTGGGGATTTTGAGGTGAAGGAGGATTTTCAAGAACTGAATCCCTTTCTCCCAAAATCAAAGCCAGAGGGAGACTGAGCTATTAAATCATTAAAAATTAAAAATTAACCATTCATTTTGGAGGGAGGTTTCATCATTTCTGTGGGGGTTTTGGGGGGATTTGCAAGGAGGTTTTTGGCAGTCATCATCTTTCTATTCCTTGTTAAAGCAAGATACCCTAAGAATATTCCTTTAGTTTTTGTAAACGTGAAAAGTCATATTCCTGATGTTATTCTGGGGGGGTCCCAAAAGCCAGAGGGAATTTTATATTAAACCACAAACTTAAATGTTTAGCAGCAGTTTTTCATTTCTGTGATTTTTTGTCCTTATCAATAAAAGGTTTTGAATAAAAATAATACAATCAAATAGAATCCCTCTAATTACCCACAGAAATTTGGCAGTTTCAATGAACAATCAGCAAAACCTGTATGCAGAAAATCAAAAGGCCTTAAATGGAATCATGTGAAAAACAAAAGAAAACACAAGCCATTTACTGTGCTAATACCCCATTGTCCTTTTCCTTTAATCTAAAAAAAAATGGTATTAAATTAGAATTAAATTATATTTCTTATGAGCTTAACACATTTATGTTAAAATAACTTTCAAAGGTTTCTGGAAGGAAGCAAAATGGTTGAGGGAATACTTTTCTCTTTTCTTGTTTTGTGATTAAAAAGTCACTAATAACATAGAATCAATCTGATTAATGAGGCATTGTCTTTGCAAATTTGTTTTCTGTCCTTTAAGGAAAAGACTGAGGAAGAACTGGGAGAAAAATTATTAAGAGCAGCACAAGCTTCAGTAATGAGACTAGGCAAACTCTATGTCACTTCTGTTAGAACAAATGAACAACAGACATAAAACTCTTTGCAAAGACAATTTTCCAAAAAAGGCTGTAGACTACAATTTCAAACTAAGACCTTTAGGAATGAAATCTGACCATAAGGTATCCTGTGACTCAGAGATCCCAAGATTAATGATCTGTCCTTTTAAATTACAAATTTAGCCAAATACTTTCTAAGCTAATTTTTTTTTTTTAGCTGGTTGAAATTAGTGGGGACAAGCACAGTAACATTCTCTGTATGTTTTATATCAGATCTTTGCCTTCTAATAAGACTTTGCCAACTTAGATAACAAGTACTGGTGAAACAACAACAGCTTTAGATGAGAATAATCTGTCTTCTGCTTTGAAAATAAATTCCAACACAAAGCTGAGTTTCTCTATTATGTCTCTTTGTACTAAGGCTGATAGAAACTGGCACCCTGATTTGATAGGACAGTATTTGAGCTCTCATTTTTCTGCAGGACTCAGAATACTCTGAAATCAAAATTAATCAAAATGATCTAATTATTAGATTCCAATGATTAGGAATCAGTGGATCTGCTTGGTGTTGGTAGCTCCAATTACCTGGAAAATTAGCTGCGTCTTCACAGCTAAGACTGCAACCAGGGCCCCCTTTAGCTCTACTGATCTCCATTTACTCATGATTTGAAAAGTCAGTTACTGAAACTGGGCACCTTCAAGAATGGGGGTCTCTTTGTTTCCAACTCTTTGAAATACTTTATCTTCTGTCCAAGCCTTCTTTTCCTGTCCTAGGATCAATGTTATTTTGTAAGAAGCATCCTGTTCTAATCTGCTATTTCTGAGAGATGCACAAAATATATACATTTCACCTCAGGAGGCTCTACTGAATTTTATCTAAAATTGTTCACCTGCCATGATATAAGAAAAACTTGACTTCAAGGGTCCTACTGGACATGATGAACATCTGCTCTATTGTCAGCTATTTTCTGCATCAGATACTCAAAAACATTTAGATGCAAAACAGTAATTTTTTTGTGGTAAATACTGGCAAAAGCTATGAAGTGTTTTTTTTTTTTTAAATAATGGAATAGAATTAAACTGAAAGTCAAAAATATCATGATTTTAAGATGTGGTAAAATAAATTCTACTGACTAAACAATGCAGCTCAAACAAGCGGGAACTCTGTAGGGAAAAAAATTACAGACCTGGGTGTTGTGTGTTTTGCCTTAAGAGTTTCTTTCCCAACCTTCCATAAGCCATTTGCCTGGGATGTCAGGAAGCTGCTTAGGTTGCATTACTGAACAACTAAAACTCAAGTATTTCTGCAAGGCTTGAAAACCCCATGTGTTCTTTCTATCCTTTTTTTTTTTTTTGAGTTGCTTCATTTTTTTTTTCCTAGGGAGCCACCTTATATAAGACTACAATAAAATACTTACTCATCTGGACCCTACAGTACGTTAGGAAAATTCATCTTAAGAAAGTACTGCAGGTAAAAGCCTCTCTTTTCTTAACCTGAAAGAGAGTTAAGAGAGCATTACAAAAAAAAAAAAAAAAAAAAAGAAGAAAAGAAAATAAACACATGAGATGTGTCATTCTTAATGCTTTGAACTTTTTCTGATGTAAACTTGCATGTTTTTGAGCTAAAGCTAGAAACTGCCTATGTTCCTTGTTTTATGAAGTCAACCTATCATGGTTTCAGCATGGATATGTGAGAAAATGAGCTAATCATAAGCCAACAGCAAAAAATTTCAGTTTCGTGATCTGTCAGTGGAAAAAATCTTCACTTATTTAAGTTTAAAGCCAGAAAAAGAATTCAAAATAGCATATTTTAGGTAATGCTGTTAAGGTAAGGAAAAAATAGCATGAAGACAATAAAATTAGTGTATAAAACAGGATGCAATTTCTTTGCTTAAAGGCTGATCTTATTCTAGATGATCTTGTAATAATAATACTCCCCATTGTCATTATTTTATTATTATTCTTTAATTTTCCTGTAAGAGACCTCTCAGTTTAAACAGCTGGTTTCTTCTTGAATATAATTTTTTTCAAGTATAATTTTTCTAATATGGTACATTTTTTCTTAGCATAAAGGTTTTATTTCTAGTAAAAGAACTTTTTGAAGTCAGTAATTGCATCTTTTGTTGGTTTTAATTCTTTGGTCTATCTAATACAGTACCTAATTCTTACCCAAACTTGAGGCCAAAAATTGAAAATGCAATAATAATATTAGGAGAAAAATAGAGGTGTTGGTTTGTGGCAAAAACTTTGTCTTTCTTATGAAAAATCCCATTCACTTGACAGTTCTGGGTGTAGAAAAGTATAAGGTAAACCGGTAAAAAAAAGCTCCATAAAATGATTGACACTAAAATATGGGACATACACAGGCTCTGGGCAAACTGTTCCAGGAGAGTCTTTTATCTGAATCCCTTACCTAAACTAATCTCTCTCCATTTGGATCCATTCTCCCTTGTCCTGTCCTTTGCCTGCCCCCATACAAAAGTCCTGTCCAGCTGTCTTGCAGGTTGCCCTCAGGTACTGGAAGGCCACAGTTGGATCAAGCCTTAGTCTCTTTCCCAGTCTGCTGATGCCGTCCTGCCAGGGATGCATTGGAGGATCTCTCCCCTCATGGAGAGCAAATTCCATCTCTCGTTGTTCTTCCTTGCCCAGACACAGAGCTGAGGATGGAGACCAGGAGGACAAATCCCATGGCAGCAGAACCTCATGGAAGAGGCTGTTTAAGCAACTCCCACAACACAGGAATCAAACAGGGGAGGAAAAATCCCAGGAGATCCTGCAGGAGGAGGGGCTGCAAACCCAGCCCAGGGTGCCCTGAGGAGGAAGAGCCACCCTGTGACAGGAAAGTGGACAGAGCTTCAGCCAGAGCTCAGAGCTGGTGATCTGTTGAGCAGCTTCAAGATGGGGAGAAGCCCTGCAAGTGCTTGGGTGTGGGAAGAGCTTCAGGCAGAGCAACACGCTGATCTGCCGCAGATGATCCCCACTTTGGAATGGCTCACACATTACAACAGTAATCTGTGAAATCCAAGACCATTAAAATGTCAAGGAACGAACTGTCTTTGGAGGCTGTGAGGGTAGATTTATTTTATTGGTTTTCCAAGCACAACAGATCAGGGAGGAAACAAAATCCAGCAGCTCTAGGAAGGTTCATGGACAAACATGGCTCAGAGTATTGCAGAATTCTAATATTATAAAAAAAATTTGTAGAGCCATCCTATAAAGAATATTTTTCATAAATTTTGTAAATCCTCAATATCCACAGTACATGGCTTAATATTTTTAGTTAAAATGTGTAGAAATATGCACACACACATGTATATGTTGAGTATGCATATGTTTGACTCTTTTAGTGACCATTATTGTAGATTCGACACAACTAATGTAAGCTTTTAATGCAATAGCTTCCTGAGATGGAAAGATTATCAAGTCCCGAAGAAAATTTGTTACTAAAAAATTATTGGTACTTAATTGTGCTCCCTTTGTTTGTGGACAGTTATTGATGACAAAAACATAATATCCTCAGTTTTGACTATTATCCCTTTAGAAATATATTATTATAACTCCATTTTTTATTACATTCTGGGCATCTTAGAGTAATTTTAAACTCAAGATGTATCTTACTTCCAAACTATGTATGAACAGCTGAACAGGATCAACTAAACCCATCCAGTTCATGCCCTGTGCTGGAAAATGGTTAGAAATGGGTGCCTCAGAAACAATGTAGGAAACAGAGCATCCCTCATCCTCACACTTCCTCCCCACAACTGAGCCCTACAGCTGTGGGATCTCCCCTGGGCCTAAGTGAAGGGGATCATTATGTTTAATAGGTACCGCGCATCTATTCCCAAGATGGCCCATTAAACAATTTATTTATATATGTAGTTCTGCACATCCTATAGCAACACATTTGCAAACACTGATAAGTTAATTTGTCATCTAGAAGCTGGATCTGTGGTCTGGCTCCTTTTGCAAAATGCAAAAAAAATTTAAGATAGGCCTCTTGGCATCCAGGATTTCTATGCATGTCTTTGCCTCCTGTCAAATGGAAGGTTGCAATTCCTCTCCTGAGCCCTGAGGACTTTGGATAACAGGAAGGGAGAGGCATCTAAACACCTTGGGCTAGGAGGTGGCCAAGATCCTCTCAGGTTTGTGGAGATTATGAGGGATCTCTTGACATTTGTTACAATAGACAAGGGTCTCTGAGGGCCTAACACCAAATCACTGGCACCTGGAATGAGGAGAGGGAGAAAGAAGATGCCTGTAAAAAGGGGGCATGCTGTGACCATAAAAAAACCAGAAAACCATGCTGTGTGGAAAGAGCCAAACTGTGAAGCAAGTCCAGAGAAGGGCTACCAAGATGATTAGATGGATGGAGTTCCTCTCCTGTCAGGAAAGGTTGAGAGAATTTTGGATGGCTCTGCCTGGAGAAGAGATGCATCCAGGATGATAACATGCAG
>JALJVW010000490.1:0-13708 GCA_024865655.1 Emberiza elegans | reverse complement strand
CTGGGGAAGCTGTCCCAGCCAAGGCCTGCAGAGCCACGGCCGGGAACCGGGAAATCCTGCGGTGCCTCCACCTTTGGCGGCCACGAGGCTTCCGAGTGCGCTGTGAGAGTAGCCCGGCTCTGATAGTGCTGGACGAGCAACGTGCCAGAGCTTCTGCTGGGGGGACAGCTGGTTTCATTCTCCTCTTGGTTTTCTCCCCAAGCCTGCCCAGGGCTCAAGGAGGAACCAAGGCCAGGTGTGGCCTTGTCCATTTTCCTCATGCAGAAAGGTGAAGACGTGTTTCACCAGTGAATGGATGCAACAATCCTTTTGATAATAACACTTGGTTAAGGAGCAGATACATGGAACATTGGGTTGGGAAGGTCATCTAGAGGGCAGCTTTGGCTCAGGTCCTGTTGTTGAGGCTTCAGTCAGGGTCTGTTGTTCAGGCCTTAGTCCTTCAGTATTTTGTGGTGCAAATCACACCTGTGCAGAGCTGGGAACAAACAAGTCTGTCTTTAGCACATTTGAAACAGGGAACAGGATGAGCCCTGCAAGGCCAGGCTAGGGCCAAGAGCAGAAGGCCAGCACCCTGCTTTTGCCCACAGGCAGCCCTCCAGAGCCAGAAGCCACTCCTGCCCAGGGGCTGAGGTGCCCGAAGCTGCCTCCCCGCTGTGCAGCTCTGCAGAGCCCAGGGAGCGCAGGGGTCCTGGGCAGCCAGGGCAGCCCGGCTGCCTTGGAGCACAAGGAGTGCCCCAGAGAGAAGCTGCTGCCCTTTGCTTTGGAACTGTTCCTCAGAGTCTTGTCAATAATCCACAGTGTCTGATGTGTTTTCCTTTCTTCTCCCAAATTTAACACAGCTTTTTGAGAAAATTGACTGATGTAGCTGCTGGTGGTGGTGGTGCTTTTGTCTGCAGGTGAGGGCAGGTGATTTGAACCAAGGACAGAGTCCATTGTTAACACCCCAGCTTTGCCAAGTCAAGAAAACCATTCACAATTGGGCTACCACTACTGAGCAGTTTTCCTAGGTTTTGGAAAGCTACCACCTTAAGAAACCCAACAGATTTTCCTCCAGGAGGATACCAGCAGTAGCATGAGGCCAATGTTTTCCACCCCTTTTCTGTGTCTTTTAAGAGTTCTGCAGTGCCCAGCAGGAATGAAATGGCATGTGATAATGTGATTTGAGAGCTCTGTGTTGTTCGTTGCCACATGAGTGTTCATGACAAGCTGGACACCCCACTCGTGGCTCTGTCGAGTTAAATTCATCCCAATTCTGTGCAAACAGCAGCCCCAGATGCTGAGAAGAGCAAGCACAGTGGGTGGGTGTGCATGCACACACCTGGGGGCTGACTGACTGCTGTGTGGGCAGAAGGTTTTGGACTGTTGTAAATCATCACACTCCCAAGCTGGAGGAAGAAATCAAATCTATATGAAATGAAAAAATCTATATGATTAGCAAATTGAATGAAATAATACATATTAATTTATCATATATGTAATTTAACATCTATATACTATTGCCAACAGGGGGGGTCTATGTACAAATCACAAACGGGACGGACTGCTGAGGAACGCTGCTGTTTGTTTTCCAGCATCAGTCTCATTACATGGTTATGACAATGGGAAGATGCCAGCAGCTCACATCCCAGGCAGCAGGCAATGAACTTAATGGTACAACTTACTTTAAAAGTTTTTTGACCAATCACACAAAGCAGAAGCATATTGACAGTAGTTCTACCCAACAACTATAAGTTTGTCCATCATTTGTCGCATACACCGATGCATCCAAGGTATTACTACTAGTATCACTACCAAAACACCCAAGACATATAGAGACCTATTCTACAAAGTTCCCTTAGCCAAGGTGCAAAGCTCCATCCTTGGAACAAATCATCTAACCATGACCCACCATCTTCTTTAATTGGAGCTGTCAAATCTTTCAGCTTGTGTATGCTTTTGTGGATGGATTCAGAGTGATCAGACAGGTTCATGCAACACAATCCTTCCAATTCCTCACAACGATGCCCATGTGCCTGTAAAAGAAAATCAATTGCTGCTCTGTTCTGTAAGGTTGCATGTCTGACAGCACTAACATCAGTCATCATGTCACTAATTGCAATGGAAGTAGCACTGTCTTCTTTCTTCAGCCAACACCCCAATAGGTATAATGGTCCCAAAGCCTCACCCGAGGCAAGTTGATGTAGAAATAAATTTGATGGAACTCGTTTTGCAGGGCCCTAGGGTCTGAAATTGCTATTACAGTTTTCTTTATAATGATGGGCAAATCTTTTTTCTCTGTGTTTTCTCTTGATGGCTTTTTTAACAATAGGTGCTATCACAGTGAGTTGTCTGATGCTACATGGGCCACCTTTAATTTTTGAGGGAATGTCCTGCCAGGTTCTATCTCCACAAATGAGCCAATATTCTGTTGATTATTGTTGTGGGGGCTCATCTCAGTCATCTACTCGTCAGCAGTTTCACCCTTAGGGGACACTAGGGTAGTACAATTGCACCACAAACTTGAGTATCTGTCCTCAGGATGATGGGGAGTAACATTTAACTGTGGATCTCCCTGGTACTGAAACTCAGCACAAAATTCCATCACCAATGAACCAAGAATTCCAATTCTTGAGGTTCAGAAGGTTCTTCAGGAAAATCAGGGGCCCAGTGATGCCAGCTGGTTATGGGATTGGTCTCGTTGGCAGCCTCACACCAATATTTGTCACGATTGGGTATTGGCTACTCCTTGGCTGGCACAGGCACACTGACCAAACAGGTTGCAAAGGATTTGTCTGGGCTCAAATTGGTCAAACACATGGTGTCTGAGCCTGCTGACTTGGCTAAAGCAAGGCAAACATTCATTTTTGGTTGATCTACAGCTGCAAAAGCAAGGCTCCAACAAGCTCCAGTATATCATTATCTAAAATGTCTTGTTCATATTTTTGGCAAATTCCCAAAATGACTAATACATATTCATTAGGTAACCCCACCTACCCCTTTGTATTAAAATGTATTATAATTGAGTTTTTGAACAAAAGTTCCTTCACATTTGCAAACCATTTTCTTTCACATCACATGGGTTGGTGGGTTTTAAAGTTGGAAATGGTCTCCTTCTGATGAAGGCCAAGACGTCTTCCTCAGATTTGACCTCTTTTTACTGATGCCCTGTTGGCAGGCTTTTCGGTGTGCCCTTGGCTATAGCTGAAGTTTCGGGGGCCCAGGTGCAGGCTACGGTCCTCTTCTTTGTCACAAAGAAATGCGAAATGCATCCCATCCCGCTTCTTTAAACATAGTAAAGACAGGCAAGTGATATATTACCCTAGCCTTAACTACCTTATCTGCTAAAATTAACTATCCCTTATTATTTCTACTCTTCTTGCTATACTCTTTCCCTTAACTAAATCTTGCTAAAATTTTAACTCTTCCAGTTCTTTTAAATCCTTGATTCATTGGCCTCATCTCACAAAAGTGTGGCGAACACCCCAGCCAGCCATGTGTGAGCCGATGCTGTAACTGGGAAATTCCACTCCTGAGCAGGAGATACAAGGCCTGGTTCTGAGCTGGAAGGGTGAGAAGGATGAGATGCACAGCTTTTTGATCCAGGGGATGTCCTGAAAATGCACTGCCTACCTGCCCCTGCTGCCAAGCACCACGCCCATCTCCTTCTCCTGCTCAGCAGGATTTTTGGGAATCCAGGGCTTGGTATGTATTATTTGCTATTGCAACAAATAGAATGAATTTGAATTTTTGCAAGCCCAGTTTTGTCCTGGGTTATTTTGTGCATGGGTCTCCTCCCACCTGTGACAAAGACCGGCAGGGACCTACAGGACACTCCTATTCTCATGTCAGTAAATTTGGAGAAGTGATTTAAGTATCAATAAGTCAATAAGTATCAATCAGTAAATCAAATAATTTGGGGAATATTTAGCCTGTGAGTTTCAGCAAAGTATTGAATATGTCTTAGATCCATGGATACAAACTAGTAAGTGAGATTGCTGGGTGTGCACGTATTAGGGAAGTGATTCCCCACACACCCAGTGCTGAGATCAAGGATTGCCTCTTTTCTAACCCTGAGCTGGCAGCAGGGATTGGGCCCTGCTTGGTAACATTCATTTTGAAGACTTCTGTTGAGCAGGTAAGAAAGGTCAAAATGAAATCTTTTCCAGCTGTTTCCCACTGGTTTACCTGTTTGAGGGTTAAAATTCTGTGCTGCAGGTGAGCTGGGTGTGTGCAGAGCAGTGCAGCCCCAGAAACCCCTTGGTTTGCCCACAAGTTGTCCTGCCTTGTTCCCAGGTGTGCCCAGCTCTGGCAGGAGAAGGAGCCCACAGCGCAGTGGGCACCGTGCCCTGCCCAGCCGGGGCTCTCTGGCACAGAGCAGCAGCAGCAGCAGCCAGCACCGTTCAACCCGCTCCTGCCTTGGCTTCCCCTGGGACACAGAAGCCTCTGGAAATCAGCACCGCCAGTCGCGTTCCCAGCTTGGAGCAGCTGCTGCTGGTGGGCAGATGCTGCCAGTTCGACTGCTTCCAAAGGGGAAGAAAGGCAGAGATGTACATGCACCAGAGCCCTGGGCATGTCCAATAAAGGTGCAAATATGTGGGTAGATTTGTTAGGAAGCATTTCAGCTGTGATGCCAACAGTGGCTTCTCTCCTGGTTCTGTGTGTTCTAGATGAGTAATGCAATGGTTGGCTCTGACAATTAAGAAGTAGATGTTATGTGGATGTTCAAATGTGTAGTGATGGTATTGTAATATATCCTCTCATAGTCCTCTTTCCCGTCCCCCTTGGAATAGCCTTGGGAGTCAGGGCATTTGGGGAGGGCTGGCTTGTGACCAGCAGGCAGGGTGTAAGACCCCCTGACCTCCAGTCAAGATGCAAGAAAATAATCTCCAATGGACAGCAGAGAAAGAGTTGACTCACAAAAGTTTTGCACGGGCTAAGGGTATAAAAGGCAGAGCATCCTTTTTGTAGATGAGCACATGGCTGCTAGTCACAGAGACTCCCAATGCTGTAATTTTTCCTTATTCAGTCCTTTGTTAAGGTTGACTAAACCTTTAAAATTTTAAAAGTGAGAGTAATTTCTCACATGTGCAATGCTGTGGGCCATTTTCTTGGTCTGATCTCCTTTGCTTGTGTCCCATCTGAGTGCTCAGCTGGGGTACAGGCTGTAGGTGCTTGGGGCACTCTTGGAGTTCCTCTTGGATCCCCTGAACAACAGGGTTTGGCCCATGAGGGGAATTTGTGCTGCTTTGTGACAGAGAAGAACTTCCCAGGCTCTTTTGTGTTTGCTGTAGGAAGGTTGGTTATTGCTTTGCAAATTCAATTCACAGACCAACATGGAGCATATTTGCTTTGTGATGTCAGGGCATGGTTGCCACCTTGTCATAGTGACATCAGAAGGTTGCCTTGGTGCACGGAAGGCCTGAGTGTCAGAGCAGCCCTAGGCCTTGCTCACATCAGGAGAACCCTCCTGGTTGGAGCACTGGTCAGAGGGCAGCTGCACTCTGACAGGACATTGTTTTTTCTAGTGTTGGAGAAAACTTTCACAGCACTGGGAGAATGATCCACCATGTGGCCACGGCAGCTTTTGCTGCTTATGGTGTTTGTTTTTCCGCCTATTACCTTACACACTTTGTTCGTAAGTAGAGTTTTCCATTCTACTTAGGTTAGGGTGTATCCTAACCTGGCTTTTCTAGGTCTTCCTGCTCTTTCTTAGTGACTGAGTTTCTGATTTTGAAAGAGAAAGAGCATTAGGATGCCACTGGTTTGGTAAAGCTCCTGTCAAGAGGTTCAGGCTAAAAAGGGGGTGTCTGTAGCCACCGGGGCAGCATTTGCAGGGGAACCTGAAGGGGTTCTGTTCCCTCCACGGGAGAGTCTGTGGCAGCAGAGTCTGTCCTTTCCTCAGTTTGCTGGGACAAGCAAGACAGCTTTGAAAATGTAGACTGGCAGACCTTCAGGGAAGGCCTTCTAAAAACTCTGCAGTTGTTCCCAGAATTCAGGGAAAGCTTCTTTCTTTCTACAGTTTCTCCTGAAAGGATTTGACTGTCTAACTTGAGCTTTTGCCAAGTGCTAAAATAGTGATTCCCTTTGCAAGGAAATGCAAACTCTAAAGCAGTGAGTGTCTGCCACAGCTCAGGGGGATTTTGGGGAAGCTTTTCTGAGCAACTGTTTCAAGCAAGTTAATGAGAATTAGTGCATACAACTGATTAAAAAAAACCCAAAAAAACGGACTTGAAGGAGAGGATTTCAGAATCTGTTTTATGTCTATGGTAGAACAGGAGCATTGAGTGTTAAAGAAGAATTTGCAATTTCTTGGTCATGTTTGTATCCATTTACTGGCAAAACAGGCTGAAGTGTAGGCACAAGCAAGAATATTGTCCTGATGCCTTGCTGGCTGTGTGAATGAAATGTGTCTCCTGGAGGGATGTTGTGAAACGGGAAATCATCTCTGTTTGGGTTGACTTGTTCTGTGGGATTCAGAGGCCCAGGCAGTTTTCTGACAGCATCTGGTTCATTTTCCCTTCCCACTACAGGTCACCTGAGACATGTATTCAGAGGCGCTGATCCTGAGGTGAGTGAGAAAGGAACATTTCATGTTCCTGGTGTTTAAGAATTGTAGAGCAAGCTGAGAGCTTGGCCAGTAGCAATAGAGTGTAGAGGGCCAGCTAGGAAGGCTGAAAGAAAATCCATTTTCATGCCTGCAAGAAAAAAATAACAAAGGCAGAAATGGATATTTTAAATTTCTAATATCAGAGCTTTGAAAACCTAACCTTTTTTGCAGAGAGAACCTTGTTTGCTGACGGCAGATAGGGTGGAATATTTAAATAAGAACAATTTCCTGTACAGTTGAATTAGACCATTTTAATTTAGTCAGAGTCCCTTAGAATTCTGTTCCTATCAAACTTTATGATATCTACTTAGAAGATGTGGTTATAGAACAGGAAGGCCACCTTGCAATGGTGCCTGCTGTATCTGAAGAGAAATGGGCACCTTTGTGGCTGGGGAGCTGCGTGGGCCAAAAGGACGCAGGGCTGGCGGCCTTGAGCAGCTGAAGATGAGGCAGCGAGTGGCCAGGTGGCCAAGAAGGCCAAGGGCACGGTGGCCTGTGCCAGCAGCAGTGGGGCAGCAGGAGCAGGGCAGTGAGCGTGGCCCTGTGCTGGGCAGCGCTGCAGCCACAGCTGGAGTGCTGTGTGCAGCTGTGGGCCCTGGGAAGCAGAAAGTCATGGAGGGGCTGCAGCGTGTGCACAGAAGGACAGGGCAGCTGGGCAAGGGGGTGCAGCACAAGGCCAGTGAGGAGGTGCTGAGGGAGCTTTAGCCTGGACAATGGGAGGCTCTTGAGGGATCTTGAGAATCTCCTCAGTGCATTCAAATATTTAGCCACTTTTGGACTTGACTTTCCCTCCCTTTTTATTGTTATTTTTTTTGCTTTACTTGGAGGAGGAGGCTTATTCATTTTCTTTTTCTCCCAACTAAGGTTCTTTTCGAATCATTTCCTGCCCTTATACAGTACTGGGACTGGTTCTGCTCAAAGTTTTTATTCCAAGGTGTCACTTCTGGGAATGAAGTATTTTTGCATGAAAACTCATCGTTTGGTGCAGGGACATTGATGCAGAAGGAGCTTTTGTGGTTCTAGGCCAGCCCATATGGCCTTACAGATCATTTTGAGCTTAACAATGCCTGTGAGTTTCTGCAGCCCAGGCAATCAGCGTGTGTTGTGTTTGGGAAGTGAGCAGGAAATCAATGCTTTGCATTCCAGCTGCTGCTCAGAGATCACAGGAGCTGGGAGGGGCTGGGCTGCATTTCTGATTCCAGCCACTTCAGCACCATCAGCGTGGTTGAGTCCAAGAGAAGAACTTGCCCAAGCACAGATGCACAAAGAGTGCAGTTCCCAGTGCAATGCTCTGGGTCTGATCCCTTTCCATAAAGACCTACATTAACCAGATTCCCAAGCGTGTGGTTTTATTGAAGAACAGGAGAGCAATCTCAGGATTGTAGCTGAGCGGGGCATTAGCTACCATCTATTGATGTCTGTAGCAACAGAGAGGACAGTAAAGGGAGATTTCAGTAATAAGATCTGTCTATCTATCTATCTATCTATCTATCTATCTATCTATCTATCTATCTATCTATCTATCTATCTATCTATCTATCTATCTATCTATTTAACATTTAATTGAATCTTCGTGGCTCTGGTCCAAGGCCATTGGAGATGCAAAGGTCACCTAAAGCATCCCCTTCAGGAGAGGATTAGAGACAAGTTCCCTTGACCAATTCTGAGCAGGCAGAGATGTTTCCCCCTCCAGAGATGGTGTTTTTTTCCCCTCAGTGCTGTTTTTCCTCCTCCAGCCTCTTGTGCCCTGCAGTCTCCAGTTAATTCTTTGAACTTCCGCCTCTCCTAGAGAGGTGGAACAATTCCATGTTTAGGTGGTGTTTGGTGACTCTGGTCATACATGCCATGCCATACATGACACATGGTTTCCTTTTTGGCTGGCATCCCCAGGGCTGTGTAAGTGCATTCATTAATGGGGCCTTAGGAGAGTCTCTGTTTCTGCTGGTCAGAATTCTCAGTTGACAAAAGAGGGAGAAGAAACACCTTGGTCCTCCTCCACATACTGGGGTGGCCATAGAGGCTCTGTGAGGGAGAGATCTTTGCACGCATCCTTATCTCCTGGATGACCAGGTTTTCTAACAAGAGTGTGGATGTCAGGAAGGAGGAATGCTGGTGCAGGCCTGAAGAGAACGTGAACTCCAGAAGTGCCTCTCACAAGGAGTGGGCTCACCCAGGAAGCCACCTGCAGAGCCAGGATGGAGCTGTGGGACAGGGCGGGGTGTCAGTCACTACTGAAAGACAAACAGGACATGGCAGAAGCAGAGGGAGGCCCTCACCAGACCCTTGAGAAAATGCCACACCTTCCCTGTCAGCTGCCTGAGAGGCTGTTGGAGCTTCAGTCCCAGATGGCCCCTGATTGTAGGGCCAGGGTCACTTTGGAATCTGTGCCTCCCCTGTGGGCAGAGAACGACCCAGGGAGCAGCAGCACAGTGCTTTGGGAACGTGTGAGCCCAGCAGTCTTTGAGTCTTGGCCCTGGGAGTATGGGAAGTTGAAACCCCTTTCTCTTGCTTTCTGTGCAGGTGCTTCTAGAGAAAGAGCAGGAGCACACTGCCTTACCTGAGATGCCATGCCAGATTCAGGGAGAGCTGTTCCCTGGCCGAGAGCAGGAAGAGCAGCTCAGGCAGCAGGTGGAAGAGCCACAGGAGAATGGCCAGGTAAGCGTGACTGGCCAGGTGACAGAGGGAAGGGCAGGAAGAGGGGCATCAACCAGAGCTCTTGGGACTGAGAAGGCCAGGAAGTCCCACAGGCACTGAAAGGACAGAGCCTTGGAATCTGCAGAGATCAGCCCTGGGACAGGAGGTTTGCAATGGAGGCAGATGCAGGGGCCTGAAGCAGAAAGAAATGGCTGAATAAATGTGATTTTGAGGCTGCAAGAGGAAAAAGGCTGAGCCTGATGGCAGCTCCCAGTCACTTGCTCTGCATTTGTGTGTCCAGAACATCAAGGCAGAGCCACAAGCAGAGCTGCCCGAAGCTCAGAGTGCCATCATGGCAGTGAAGAGAAAGAACAAGGAGGACATGGGAAGAATTGAAAAGGAGAATCTCCATCAGCAGAGGGGCGATCAACAAAACCAGGTGAGTGAAAGAGTGGCAGCCACTCCACTCATGAAACATCCTCTCTTTTGTTTGTTGGAGAACATGAAGGAACAGCTGGATGCAGAGCTTCAGATAGCTCACAGTATGCTCAAGGCAAGGCATAAGAGGCTGGAGGAAGAAATGAAAATCATCAGAGAGAAACTTAATCGCTTCCGTCAGTCTCTGCAAAACCAAGTGAGTGAAAGAGGGATGCAGCCACTGCAGTCACCAATCTGGGGGTTTCTGCCCTTCTTGCCTTTCCAGTGCAGAGCAGCAGGGAATGGGGCCATGCCTCTGAGTGCCATCCTGCTGTAGTGTGTATCAAAGTCACTCTGAAGGACATTTCCTGGTGTGCTGAATCTCAACTGCTGCCCTGGACAGTGAAACTTGTCCTTTGGCCTTTTGGCCAGCAGTCATCCAAATTGATTCCTGCTGGCCTGTTCCTGCTCTCCTTTTTTTCTTGGGGTGTTTTTACAGTGGAACCTGGTGACCCAGATGGAGGATTGAAACAAGCTGTTGTATCCCCTGTCAATCTGTTCTTTGCCTTTCCTCCCAGTCGATGACTCCTGGCTGACAGGGACAAGCTGTAGTGTCTGACTGCTTTGCTCTGTTTGACTTGAGGTGCAAATGTTGACGTCTCACCGGGCAGCCTGCGAAGACTTCCAGCCAATGTCTGTCAATGAAGGACCCCAAGTTTGGAGTGAGGCACAGGAACAGTGCCCACCAGAAATGCTCCAGGTCCAGCACATCATGGGCTCTGAACCTGCTGCCGCAGCAGCATCACCTCGAGGAAGCCCGTCTGTCAAGCCTGGGAACTCAAGCTCAGGCAGTTCCTGGGAACAGGAGGTTGAGGAGGAGTACCTGAAGCTGCTGGGTACGTCTGGGGTGTTTCTTGTCTGAGGGACAGTGTGTTGTGTGCAGGTGTCAGCAGAGCTGTACCAAATGCTCCTGCTGAGTTTGGTGTCACAGGGCCATTTAGGACTCCCCAGAGGAAGTGCTGTGCTCCGAGGCAGCCAGAGAGCGCTCTGGGTGTTCCTGCTGCCTCTGAGGGCACCTTGGACTGGCTTGGCTTTGCCTGAGCTTCCCTCTCTGCTAAAGGCTGAAGCAGGGATTGTTCTTGGATCAGCAGAAGGCTGTGACCTAGCAAATGATCTAGGCAAGCCCTGTGTGCTAGTGGCCAAACTGAACAGAATTTTAGCTTCCTAAATTCTCCTTAGACTCCTGACTTCCAACCAGTCATCAGAGCAAAAAACTTCACAGAAATGGACTGGCTTTGGAGTTTTGTCTTTTGGTTGGGGATTTTATTTTGGTGGGGGTGGGATTTGTTTTTGTTGTTTATTTTTGGTGGGGTTTTTTGTTGTGTTTTTCTCCATCCTGAAGGAGCCCTTCTGCCCCACGTCTTACTGATGTCATTTTTATGACTGTTACTGTTACCACTACTACATCTGCAGTTCATTTTCATGAGAATGCTATATTTTTGTCAATAAGAGAATGCTATCTTTTTGTCAATAAGAACTACTTTGAAAGAACATCAGGTTACAGGACAAATAGAGAGCACGAGGTGTTTTCCATGTACCCCCAAAGAAAAAACAGATACTTTGATAACAACCTTTATTTAATCTTCTAGTTTTATGCTTATCAAGATGTGTCCAAGAGACACATCCAAGTGGCGTGATCAGATAAAACTGTACTGCAGGCATTTCTCAGGAGAGAGCCTCCAGCCCAGCCATGGTATATTCCTCAGATCCATGGCACTTTTCCATACCCAATTCCCACTCTTTCCCATGACTGTTAGAATCCTACCCATTGGCCCAAGCCCTGCTCAGATCAGTCTCTAGGAGAACACATCAAGCCCTTTGTGATTCTGCAGCACAACCCAATGAATCTGCTTCTTGCCCTTAACAGCTGCCAGTGCTGTGCTCTCAGATAAGATCTGGTGGGGCTGAGACCAGAGCCCAGTGGATTCTGTGTCTATGATCACCTGTTGGGACAAAAAGGGCACTGATCTGTGCCTCGGTGTGGCTGATCTCAAAGCCCATCCTGTTGTGTCCTGAATGGGGGCAACAGCTTGTCCGGGGCTCAGGCTGGCTGTGGCTTCTTCCCATCAGTGCCTGTCAGTGCTCATGCTTGGGCTTTGCCAGCCTTGTTGTGGTCACTGCCCTGTCCCTGAGGGCTGGTGGGACTGCAGAGGCTGGAGCCTTCCTTAGCTGGGAGAGGGGCATCTTTGAGCTCAGCCTGCTCATTAACAGGTGAGGGTCCTGATGCTGAAAGCCCCATCAGGATCGGTGATAGCTTGAGCTGCTCTGGTTTACAAATGGGAAGGCACTCTTTTGGCAAACTGCTGAAAGGTGGGCAAGATGTCCTCCTCTCCTGGGATTGCATCTCCCCGTGCTTTGTTTCCTGTCAAGAGAAGTCTTCAAAGCACTGTACAAAATCAGTCTGTGTGCTGGCCACCTGTGCTGCAGAGCTGTCTGCCTGGTTGTGGTTGTTGTTACCCAGCTGACCACAAAGGGCTCAGAGCTCCAGGCACTGGGGCTACCTTTTGTGTCTCCTGGAAGCTGGGATCTCTGCTTTAAAGTCAGCATCTTGCATTTTGTTTCCCTCAGGGAGAATGGTGAACTCCACTGAAAATCCCTTGATGAAATACACACATCCGAAATATATTGGCAGCGGGTGAGTCCAACCGCAGTTACTCCTGCACAACCATGGGCCAGGTGTTTTACTGGTGGAATGTCTATCCAGCGTGAAGTCAGGCCAGCTGCAAAGATGTTCACACAGTAAGGATAGATTGTCCCATCTCTCAATGCTGCTCAGAATTTGTGAGTGGGCTCAGAAGGCATTGTCAGAGATACTCCTTGCTGCCGAGGTCTTGCCTGCATCAAGGAACAGGACCTGGAAGGTGTCCTTGTCTCTCAAGTGTGGGACAGCTCTGTGTTAATTTCTTTAGCATTTTTTGTATGTCTCAAAATCATACTGGCACACTAATAAAAAAAAGAAGAAACTTGCTTGCCTGAAAAAGCAACCTACACCCTATCAAAGCTGTGAGATAACAGTTCCCAGGAATAGTTCTTTCCCCTGGTTTGAAGAAGGAAGCACTCTGTGGTCAGGATAGGAACCACACCATTTAGAAAGTGAAACCCAAGAGGAAAGACTAAACTCCCTTTAGAAGTTGAACCGCAGTGCTTCAGGAACAGGCCCAGTGCCCATGCACTTGAGAGGAAAATGCATCATCTGCCTCCTGGCAGAGCCCTCCTGCATCCCGCAGGTTTTAGGCATTTACAGCACAGATCTCCTGGGTGGGCTGGCTTTCACTGCAAGATCTAAACAGCTTCTCTTTTCTCTGCTTCTGTTTTGTTTCTAGGAGTTTTGGAGATGTTTATAGAGCACTTGACACTGCCACAGGAGGAGAGGTAAATGTCAACAGCACCTGCAAACTCTGCTGCTCTTGAGGGGCTTTCCCCTCTGGTGTGAGCTGTGGCTGGAGCTTTGGGCAGAGCTGTGCTGAAAAGGCACAAGAAGCACAGACTGGTGCCAGCCTGCAAAATACATTTGGGACTTTGTCCTCCTCAGCTGCCGGAAGGAAGGCACGGAGGGCAGCGGCTCCTTTCAGAGAAGGACGCGCTCACTCGCTCTCCAGTGCTAAAACAAAGGTGGTGCCTTCGAGCACCTCACTGCTCTTTGGGGCTACAGCTTCAGAGTCCTGAATTCTCATTTCTGGCTGCCAGCAAATCCCTCTGAAAGTTACTGGCAGTTCCTTAGCCACTTTCAGTGCTGCACTTGGGAACTGCACATGGGGAGAGATCTGCAAGGCGTCCCTGAAAGCCCTAAGCCCTGCCCATAGCCCAAGATGTATCCACAGAGTATTAAGGCATGGATTACTTCTTCTGAGTCCTAGAAAGAGCAGCAGAGATTGTGGTCAGAGGTTTGTGGGTGATAACTGAGACACCACTGTTACCAAGTGGACAAGGCAAAATGTCAGTGGCCCACATGTCCTGTAACTGGCTCCCAAGGGAGCAGAGAAATGGGCTGTTGGAATGTCAGTTCCTAAT
>JALJVW010000489.1:0-50834 GCA_024865655.1 Emberiza elegans | reverse complement strand
CACTGGCATTTTGCCAGGCTCAAACCATGACACAGGGATAGCCTCAGCCAGGCCCTGGCAGCTGCTCCAGCACTGGGACAGGATCTGGGTGAGGAGACAGCTGGTCAGGGCTTAAAGTGTTCTCTCAGGTGGGGGAGGATGCTGCATAGTTCAGGACTGCACCCAGTATGGTATTTAACTGGAGAAATACTCTACAGATTATACAGGGAGCACAGCAAAGCAGGGGCTGCATAAAAGGGAAAATCCTTCTTTTTTAATCTACTGCTCTAGGTTGCATGGATGGGAAATTTCACATAGAGATTCATCTCTCAGTTCAAGAGTAAAAAATTTTTTAAATTTCTCTTACATCTGAATTAATTGGTCAGTTACTGAGATCAACACAGGGCCCCTTAGAGGCAGCATCAGTGTTGCTTTTCAGATTCCTCAGGGTTGCTCTGAGGTTGCCATCAGAGCCTGCAGAGCCACAGAGCTGCCCCTGGGCAGTGCCAGACAAGGATCTGCAGGTGAGCTGAGCCCCCAGGGCTGGGCTGGGCTGTTTGCAATCCTTGGGATAAAGGGCTGTTTCCATAGTAAAGGGAGAAAGGAGCCTCTCTCTTTCTTCCCCTCAGCTTGCCTAGCGTGTGAACGGGGAGGTTGACTCAGGAACAAATAACCCGTGAAAGGGGAACATCTGGGAACAGCTGTAAATAATCACGACTTGGTCAGAAAGGCTGGAAGCAGCCCTGCAGTCTGCCATCTGCCCTGATGCTGCAGTCACCCCGGGAGCTCTGATGGGCAACTGTTTGGAGAGCAGCTCGGTTTGCAGCTGAAACAGGATTGACCCTGGCTTTAGGCTGCTGTTGTTGTCCGAACACTTCCACATTATTTGTAGGCATAACCACAATTAGCAATGAAACAGAGGAATTCTCACTCCTAAGAAAGAGTGAATTTTAATTCAGCATCAGGCACTGAGCAGATGTGAACCTGGGGACTGGCACTGGGACAACTTTAAGTTGCAAAGTGCAAACTTGGGATTAGCTGGAGGTCTAGCCCATGGTGTACATCACCTTCTCTTCACTTCCACACTTTCTCTGGGAATCCTGACCTCACAATGCAGCATCTCTCCTGATAAGTTCTGAGAGATGATACCAGGTGGAAGGACAAGAGAACAGAAATAATTTCTTGCAGATTCTTCCTTAAATATTTTAAGCTGCATTTAACAGCAGAAACAGGCATAATATACCATGAGACCAGCTGGATTTTAATTAAAAATTGTTCTGCATGTGAAAGGAGACAAAGCTGTCACTTCCTTTATAACTTTACTATTGAAATGTCTAAAAGCTGTGCAAGATTTTCAGTGCAATTTGAAATCCTTGCAGAGAACACAAACACAAAGCTTGTTCTCATGACTGGTCCTGGGACTTCCTTACGCCATGACATTGGACCAAGGAGGTGAGCAAACGGTGTCTTTATGTATCATTTCTGGTGATGGAAACACAGTTCTTTAAGTTTAGCTGTGTCAGCTTTTTTGTGAGAATGCCTGCAGCTCACTATGTACCTCTGTGCAAGTTGTTACCAAATAGTTCTGCTTAGTGTGATAAACTATCAGCTAAAATAAAAGAGAAAGTTGGGTTTTTTGTTTGGTTTTTTTCCCCAGAAGCTTGTGGCCCTTTGACAGTATGACCCTCTTTGCAAACCCAGAGGCTCTCCTTCAGGCAAACCTTTCTGGTTGTGTGCAGACACTTTGAGAAGCTCCTCTTACCAGCTGGGACCCACGTGCTCCAGCGTGGAGCAGATCCTGCCCATCGGCAAAGCCCCAGCTCGGTGGCTTTTCATGGGGGACAGGCTGCAGGGAGCTCTGCAGTGGTCATTCCCTGCAACACCATGCATGTGTGCAGCAGCAGCCTGGCTTTGGTCCAGACCTGACTCCATGTCCCAGGATATCTCATGGGAAGAGGTCTGGGCCTCATCCTGGAGTGAGCTGCTGCGTGCTGGCCTCTAGAACCGCCCCAGAGACCTCTGTGGTGTGCAGCAAACAAGGGCCTTGGGCTATGTTGTAGGTGAGCAGAGAGCATAACCGTGGAGAAGATCCTTTGTGTTACAGATCTTTCTGAAGGGAAAGAAAGGAGCTGGTGTGGGTGGAGCAGCTTGGAGACACGGCCTGTGACGCACCCTGGGCCTGCCTTCATGGCAGGAGGAGCCCTGAGGGTGCACAGGCCTGGCTCCACACTGCACCCGCTGCTCCAGCCTCAGCCACGTGGCAGGAGGGAGCTCAGCAGCCAGCTGCAGGTGCTCCTCTCAGCATCTTGTCCTCACCCCTGTTCTTCATGAGCTGGCACTGCTCTCCCAGCAGCAGTCAGGCAGGACTCACAGCTGGCTGGTTTTTGGTGGCTGAGGGCTTGGCATTCTATAAAAATCCCAGTAAACAGAGGTCATGTTCCTGTTATTCTCCCCACCAGCAGGACACTGGCATTTGCTGCATTTTTTGCTCTCTCTAGAAAAAGAGGAGGGAAGTAGAAACAGTGACATTTCAGAGGCTTGAACAGTGAGATGTCCCTGCCCATGGCAGAGGGTTGGAACCAGCTGATCTCAAGGTCCCTTCAACCCAAGCCATTCTGTAATACATTGATTTTATGAACATGCCTGTGTCCTGGTCTCATATTGATCCTTTCTCCTGTCACTGTTTCTTTGGCTGCCAGTCTCTGGTATCTCCAGGGAAGGTGTTGTGTTAAACACAATGAAAACCTGCTGTCAGGGTCAGGATGGACTCTCCATGCTCATGGCCCAGGTCCTTTGGTGGCTGAGCAGTTGTAGCCTATGTGAGTGCACATGATGCTGTAGCAAGAGAGAGATGAGAAACCCTGTCCTGGGACTCATCCCTGCTGGTCTGGTGCCAAGGGAAGCTCTTGGGGCCACCACAGTGTGCCAGCTCCTTTCTTTCATTGACACTTGCAAGGAAAGGTGGCAGGGTGAGAGGTCAGCTGTGGTGGTGGTGTGCTGTAATAGCAGCAGGGAGCACGAGAACAGCAGCAGGCAGGGAAAGAGGGCAGGGCTGGGGAATGAGCACATGTGTGCAGCAAACAAGGGCCTTGGGCTATGTTGTAGGTGAGCAGAGAGCATAACCGGTGGGAGAAGATCCTTTGTGTTACAGATCTTTCTGAAGGGAAAGAAAGGAGCTGGTGTGGGTGGAGCAGCTTGGAGACACGGCCTGTGACGCACCCTGGGCCTGCCTTCATGGCAGGAGGAGCCCTGAGGGTGCACAGGCCTGGCTCCACACTGCACCCGCTGCTCCAGCCTCAGCCACGTGGTGTGAGGGAGCTCAGCAGCCAGCTGCAGGTGCTCCTCTCTTCAGCATCTTGTCCTCACCCTGTTCTTCATGAGCTGGGCACTGCTCTCCCAGCAGCAGTCAGGCAGGACTCACAGCTGGCTGGTTTTGGTGGCTGAGGCTTGGCATTCTATAAAATCCCAGTAAACAGAGGTCATGTTCCTGTTATTCTCCCCACCAGCAGGACACTGGCATTTGCTGCATTTTTCTCTCTCTAGAAAAGAGGAGGGAAGTAGAAACAGTGACATTTCAGAGGCTTGAACAGTGAGATGTCCCTGCCCATGGCAGAGGGTTGGAACCAGCTGATCTCAAGGTCCCTTCAACCCAAGCCATTCTGTGATACATTGATTTTATGAACATGCCTGTGTCCTGGTCTCATATTGATCCTTTTCTCCTGTCACTGTTTCCTTTGCCAGTCTTCTGGTATCTCCAGGGAAGGTGTTGTGTTAAGCACAATGAAAACCTGTGTCAGGGTCAGGATGGACTCTCCATGCTCAGGGCCCAGGTCCTTTTGGTGGCTGAGCAGTTGTAGCCTATGTGAGTGCACATGATGCTGTAGCAAGAGAGAGATGAGAAACCCTGTCCTGGGACTCATCCTTGCTGGCCTGGTGCCAAGGGAAGCTCTTGGGGCCACCACAGTGTGCCAGCTCCTTTCTTTCATTGACACTTGCAAGGAAAGGTGGCAGGGTGAGAGGTCAGCTGTGGTGGTGGTGTGCTGTAATAGCAGCAGGGAGCACGAGAACAGCAGCAGGCAGGGAAAGAGGGCAGGGCTGGGGGAATGAGCACATGTGTGAATGAGGCCGTGCTGCTGCCTGGGGGGCTGCTTTGACATCAGCTCCAGTTTTGGGTGCAAGAAGAAAGAAACCCATATCTGCAAGCAGGGCATGGTCCAGGAGCAGCTGGAAGCATTGCTGTAGGCCTGCTGGAGTCTCACTGCTTGTACAGAAGTGCTTTAGAGTCCCTGCCTACTCTCCTGCTTCTTTTCCTCTGCTCTCCAATGCAACTGTCAGCAATTCCTTCTTTCTCCAGCTTCCATCTGCTCCAGTTAGGCTGGAAGGCCCTGGAATGTTTTCAGCCCCCGAGACACTTGTTCAGCACTGAGCCTCTGTGACAATCACAGGTCCCGTCCTCTCTGCCCTGGCTGCCGCCACCGACTCCATCTGCTCCTTTCAGCAGCTGCTCTTAATCACTGACCTTACTTTGGAAGGTCTCCAGGGCTGGAGAAATAAAAGACACTTCAGAAAACAGGGTGGGGGGAATTGGCAAAAGCAGTTGCTTTTTAAAGGACTACTTACTCCTTAAGATGTACTTGCTACTGATTAACCTTTGCTCTGTGATTGCTTTAATTGATTCATGCCTCAAAGCTGTCAGAAAGGTTCTGTGGGGTCATGGTGCCTCTGTCCTAAGTGCTCTCTTTCCTGCAAAGCTTTTTAAGAAGTTTTTCATTGAGCACAACCCAATCCTTACAAAGAAATGCAGGTGAATGACGCCAACCCTTTTATCTTCTCCATCCCTCAGATTTTCCAGCCTTCTTAGTGCTTTGCTGCTGTGACCACTTCCTTCCCTCCCTGCTGCCAGTTGGCAACCTGTTACCAACAGGCTGGGCCTGTTCTGTATTCCTTTGCAATTCATGGTGACTGCTGCGTGCTGGCCTCTAGAACCACCCCAGAGACCTCTGTGGTGTGCAGCAAACAAGGGCCTTGGGCTATGTTGTAGGTGAGCAGAGAGCATAACCGGTGGGAGAAGATCCTTTGTGTTACAGATCTTTCTGAAGGGAAAGAAAGGAGCTGGTGTGGGTGGAGCAGCTTGGAGACACGGCCTGTGACGCACCCTGGGCCGTGCCTTCATGGCAGGAGGAGCCCTGAGGGTGCACAGGCCTGGCTCCACACTGCACCCGCTGCTCCAGCCTCAGCCACGTGGTGTGAGGGAGCTCAGCAGCCAGCTGCAGGTGCTCCTCTCTTCAGCATCTTGTCCTCACCCTGTTCTTCATGAGCTGGGCACTGCTCTCCCAGCAGCAGTCAGGCAGGACTCACAGCTGGCTGGTTTTTGGTGGCTGAGGGCTTGGCATTCTATAAAATCCCAGTAAACAGAGGTCATGTTCCCTGTTATTCTCCCCACCAGCAGGACACTGGCATTTGCTGCATTTTTTCTCTCTAGAAAAAGAGGAGGGAAGTAGAAACAGTGACATTTCAGAGGCTTGAACAGTGAGATGTCCCTGCCCATGGCAGAGGGTTGGAACCAGCTGATCTCGAAGGTCCCTTTCAACCCAAGCCATTCTGTGATACATTGATTTTATGAACATGCCTGTGTCCTGGTCTCATATTGATCCTTTTCTCCTGTCACTGTTTCCTTTGCCAGTCTTCTGGTATCTCCAGGGAAGGTGTTGTGTTAAACACAATGAAAACCTGCTGTCAGGGTCAGGATGGACTCTCCATGCTCATGGCCCAGGTCCTTTGGTGGCTGAGCAGTTGTAGCCTATGTGAGTGCACATGATGCTGTAGCAAGAGAGGACTTCCTTACGCCATGACATTGGATCAGGGTGAGCAAGCGGTATAACATCAACTGTCATTTCTACGGTGATGGAAACGCACAGTTCTTTAAGTTTAGCTGTGTCAGCTTTTTGTGAGAATGCCTGCGGCTCACTATGTACCTCTGTGCAAGTTGTTACTAAATAGTTCTGCTTAGTGTGATAAACTATCAGCTAAAAATAAAAGAGAAAGTTGGGTTTTGTTTGTTTTTTTTCCCAGAAGCTTGTGGCCCTTTGACAGTATGACCTCTTTGCAAACCCAGAGGCCCTCCTTCAGGCAAACCTTTCTGGTTGTGTGCAGACACTTTGAGAAGCTCCTCTTACCAGCTGGGACCCACGTGTTCCAGGCGGAGCAGATCCTGCCCATCGGCAAAGCCCCAGCTCGGGTGGCTTTTCATGGGGACAGGCTGCAGGAGCTCTGCAGTGGTCATTCCCCTGCAACACCATGCATGTGTGCAGCAGCAGCCTGGCTTTGGTCCAGACCTGACTCCATGTCCCAGGATATCTCATGGGAAGAGGTCTGGGCCTCATCCTGGAGTGAGCTGCTGCGTGCTGGCCTCTAGAACCGCCCCAGAGACCTCTGTGGGTGCAGCAAACAAGGGCCTTGGGCTATGTTGTAGGTGAGCAGAGAGCATAACCGGGGGAGATGATCCTTTGTGTTACAGATCTTTCTGAAGGAAAGAAAGGAGCTGGTGGGTGGAGCAGCTGAGACACGGCCTGTGACGCACCCTGGGCCGTGCCTTCATGGCAGGAGGAGCCCTGAGGGTGCACAGGCCTGGCTCCACACTGCACCCGCTGCTCCAGCCTCAGCCATTGGGGTGTGAGGGAGCCAGCAGCCAGCTGCAGGTGCTCCTCTCTTTAGCATCTTGTCCTCATCCTGTTCTTCATGAGCTGGGCATTGCTCTCCCAGCAGCAGTCAGGCAGGACTCACAGCTGGCTGTTTTGGTGGTTGAGGGCTTGCATTCTATAAAAATCCCAGTAAACAGAGGTCATGTTCCCTGTTATTCTCCCCACCAGCAGGACACTGGCATTTGCTGCATTTTTTCTCTCTAGAAAAAAAGAGGAGGAAGTAGAAACAGTGACATTTCAGAGGCTTGAACAGTGAGATGTCCCTGCCATGGCAGAGGGTTGGAACCAGCTGATCTCAAGGTCCTTTTCAACCCAAGCCATTCTGGTGATACATTGATTTTAAGTGAACATGCCTGTGTCCTGGTCTCATATTGATCCCTTTTCCTGCGTCACTGTTTTGCCAGTCTTCTGGTATTCCAGGGAAGGTGTTGTGTTAAGCACAATGAAAACCTGTGTCAGGGTCAGGATGGACTTCCATGCTCAGGGCCCAGGTCCTTTGGTGGCTGAGCAGTTGTAGCCTATGTGGAGTGCACATGATGCTGTAGCAAGAGATGATGAGAAACCCTGTCCTGGGACTCATCCTGCTGGTCTGGTGCCAAGGGAAGCTCTTGGGGCACCACAGTGTGCCAGCCCTTTCTTTCATTGACACTTGCAAGGAAAGGTGGCAGGGTGAGAGGTCAGGCTGTGGCGGTGGTGTGCTGTAATAGCAGCAGGGAGCACGAGAACAGCAGCAGGCAGGGGAAAGAGGGGCAGGGCTGGGGAATGAGCACATGTGTGAATGAGGCCGTGCTGCTGCCTGGGGGCTGCTTTGACATCAGCTCCAGTTTTGGGTGGAAGAAAGAAACCTATATCTGCAAGCAGGGCATGGTCCAGGAGCAGCTGGAAGCATTGCTGTGGCCTGCTGGCCTGCTGGAGTCTCACTGCTTGTACAGAAGTGCTTTAGAGTCCCTGCCTACTCTCCTGCTTCTTTTCCTCTGCTCTCCAATGCAACTGTCAGCAATTCCTTTACTTTTCTCCAGCTTCCATCTGTCCAAGTTAGGCTGGAAGGCCCTGGAATGTTTTCAGCCCCTGAGACACTTGTTCAGCACTGAGCCCTCTGTGACAATCACAGGTCCCCGTCCTTCTGCCCCTGGCTGCCGCCACTGACTCATCTGCTCCTTTCAGCAGCTGCTCTAATCACTGACCTTATTTTGGGAAGGTCTCCAGGGCTGGAGAAATAAAAGACACTTCAGAAAACAGGGGTGGGGAATTGCAAAAGCAGTTGCTTTTTAAAGGACTACTTACTCCTTAAGATGTACTTGCTACTGATTAACCTTTGCTCTGTGATTGCTTTAATTGATCCATGCCTCAAAGCCGTCAGAAAGGTTCTGTGGGTCATGGTGCCTCTGTCCTAAGTGCTCTTTTCCCTGCAAAGCTTTTTAAGAAGTTTTTCGTTGAGCACAACCCAACCTTATAAAAGAAATGCAGGTGAATGACGCCAACCCTTTATATCTTCTCCATCCCTCAGATTTTCCAGCCTTCTTAGTGCTTTGCTGCTGTGACCACTTCCTTCCTCCCTGCTGCCAGTTGGCAACCTGTTACCAACAGGCTGGGCCTGTTCTGTATTCCTTTGCAATTCATGGTGACTGCTGTTTGGGGAGACGGGGCAGTGAGTTTTGGCCCGCTGTGAGAAGGAGGCACTGTAGGGTTGAGTACCACTGCCCTCAATCAGCCTGTTGGTGCCCACCTGTGGTCCCTGTGACTGCTTCATGTCACCCCACATACAGAATTTCCAGGCTGTCCCTTTGTATGGCAACAGGATGACACCCCCTGGCAGCTGTGGCCTTGTCCTCTCCATGCCAGGATGCAGAAGTTCCTTGCAGGTGAGCTGGCAGGGCTTGCTGGGTTCAAGCGATGAATGCCCTCTCATTTTGGGCTGGGCTCATGCCCTGGCACTCTGGATGTGTGTGAGACCACTCATCTGGCCTATCTGGACATCTGTCCTTGCATGAGCTGGGTTGTGCCCATTTCTTTCTGCTGGCTGTTCTGGGCAATCAGGGTGACCACTCAAACACAGAGGAGATGGAGCACACGTCTGACAAGGAGCAGCTGAGGGAGCTGGGAATGTTCAGCCTCGAGAAAAGGAGAGACTGGGGGAACCTTAATACTCTCTACAATCACCTGAAAGGAGGCTGCTGTGGCCAGGTGGGCATCTGTCTCTTCTCCTAGGTAACAAAATGACAGAAAATGGCCCTCAAGTTGCACCATGGGAGGTTTAGATTAGATTTAAGGAAAAATTTCTTCCCTGAAAGGGTGCTCAAGCATTGGAACAGATTGGCCAGGAAAGTGGTGGAGTCACCTGGAAAAATGTGTATATGTGGCATTTGGGGGACATGATTTAGTTGGCAGGCTTGACAGTGTTGGGTTAATGGTTGGACTTGATGTCAGAGGGCTTTTTAATCCTAATGGTTCCATGATTCTAACCAGTCCTCCAGGAAGACCAAGGAAGAATGAAAACACCTGCCCCAAGCTCTCAGCTAAAAAAAATCCCTTGTTTCCTCCAGGATGCTGGAATGTGAGTGCTGCTGAGTGCTGATCCAGCAGATCTGACTGTTCTGCGTGTCCCTGGCCCTGAGGAGTTCCATCAGGGCTCTGCCCATGGGCTGTCTGGGCTGATCTTCTTGTTTTGCTAAGCAAACTCCATGTCTCACACCAGCAGATGGATGAAAATTAAATGAGCCATACAATCCTCACCTGCTGATCTTGTGGCACTGCTGGCACAGCCCTGAACTGGGAAACTGAGGCTCTGGGTGGTGGCTCTGCTGCATCCATAGTCAGAGGTTAGGTCAGGGGATTTGTGTGTCAGAAGATCCGGTTGCTCTGAAATGAGCTCAGAATTTTCTGAGTTGGCTTATATGCAGAATTGTGGTAGTGTTTAATTAGCTGAAAAGGAGTTTTCTCTGAGAAGAGCAGCACCACATTCTTATGGTGCAAAAGCTGGCTAGCCCCTCATGCACTTGGACACTGTCACTGACTAAATGGATAAACTTCTGTCTGGTGGCATGGAAAGCATCCTTTCCTTCTCTCCTTGCAGGGTGTTTTGCTCCAAACACCCACACTCTGGGGAGGGCCAGTGCTGGGGTCTTCAGCACAGTGTCTGTCCAGGGCCCCTGTCCTTGTCCAGGCTGAATAGCTCTGCAGAGCTGCTGAGCAGAGGTGCACAATCTGAAAACCTCTTTTCTTCTCTCCCTGGCTCAGGGATGAAGTCTTCTCTGGACATGAAGCTTGGGGTGATGCACAGCCCTCAGTGGGGCTGTGGGGCTGGAGAGGGTCCCCCACACTGTGTCCCAATCTCCTTGTCTCCCTTTTACAGCAGGGCACAAAGAGCCCTTAGGCATTCCTAGGAGCAGAGAGGACCCAAGCCAAGGCATGCTGAAATGCACAAAGTAGGATTTATATCTTCAAAGAAATATTTCCTTCTTTCTGAGCTCTTTAATTTTTTTTCCAGAGGGATTTATTCTTCCTCCTCCTGCCCAGGCAGGCTTTGAGCTGTGGAAGCACTTTTCTTTTGCCTCCCACAGTGGCTTTTCAATGGTGGGAGGCACTTGGAAAGCTGTGGGCCACCCAGGGGCTGTGCCCACGTGCTGCACGGGCTAGCTGAGAACCACTGCACACATTGCTGCTGGTGACACTGCCTGACACAGGGCACAGGAGAACAAAACTCTTCCCTTCTCCTGTTGACCACGCTGAAGTGTGGGGCAGCATCTCGCCCCCAAACTGGTCATGTTGGAGTCTCTGTTTTCAGGCTTAACCTCAGCGACACTCCTGATTCCTCTTTGGGTGAGCAAAGGACACCCAGACATGGACATCTCGCTGCTGCCATCTGGGACCAGCACCTGGCTGGGGATGGAAGGTCTCTGTGTGATCACAGATGGAAGGCAGCTGTTCCTGATCCCTTTTTGGGGCCCCAATTTCTGCCTCTGCTTACCTGGATTGCCAATGGGCAGGGTGCTGGCTTCCCAAAGGGCTCTGTCCTTTGGGGTGGGAGCCCAAGACTGAGGTAAAGAAGTGCTGGTATAACACAAGATGATGGGTTATATGTGAGGTATATGAAGGCTGATTAGGGTCAAAAACAGAGGAAAGGTTCTGCTGAGGGGTCTGGCACCAACAGAGCCAAAAGATACCTGTCCGTCATGCTCATTTCTGCAATGCTGAAAAGTGCCCATGTACCCAAGAACACTTGATCAGATTATGCCTGAGTCCAGCCAAAGACAAGTATTTGTAAAAATCTTTTCTCCACCTCTTTCTTTTTCTTTTCTTTTCTTTTTTTTTTTTATTTTAAGCAAATCTAATCAGCTTTATTCAAAAACATCATTTTGCTCCTAGTAGGCGAGAGGGAAAATCTATTGTAGCACTTTGAGACCCTTTTTACAAACATGATGATTTCCCCTTGCCTGTTTCCATATTAAGCTGAAAGCATTTGTATAAAACCATTGTAAATGCTCTGAGACTTGGCCAATAATTTTCCTGGGCACACATTTGTTAATGTAGCCTGCAAAGTGTTTTGAAACGAAGAAAAGCAGCTGTGATTTCTAATGATGATAAGTATGATTAAACAAGGATTCTGGGAAAGTGGTTGTGAATAATGAGCCATCTCTGGGGACATCACATTGAGGACAAACATGCTTCAAACATAGAATCATAAAATGGTTTGGGCTGAAAGGAAACTTAAGGAGATCTCATTCCAAACCCTCTGCCATGGGGCAGGGGCACCTTCCTCTACACCAGGTTGCTCAGGGCCCCATCCAGACTGGCACTGAGCACTTCCAGGGATGGAGCAGCCACAGCTTCTGAGAAACATGTACCAGTGCCTCCTGCCACCTACAGTGAAGAAATTTCTTCCTATCTAATGTAAAACCTACCCTCTTCAGTTAAAAGTCACTAACCTCCTTTTGCCCCAACTCTCTTAGTTTGTCTTCAACAGGAGATGTGTTGCTGCCCCTCGATCAAAGAGACTCTTGAGAAGAAATAGACTTGAAGAAATAGACTCTAAACAGTCCTGGGAAAGGGATTTAGGAGATGGAAAATGTGCTTTGTGTAAAAATGTGTTTCAACTTTACAGCTTTATTTTCTATGGTGATTTCTCTGTAATAAAACCAGGGATTAAGATGCCTTTTGTATGCTAAATTCTCATGGCTGATGTTGGGTTTTGTTTCAAGGTGAATAGATCTCACCTTGGACTGAGGCTTGCTTCACCATGTAGGAGCTGTAATTCCTTGTTACCTCCTTCTACATCCACATCTGTAGGTTGTTTCCCATGTTAAGCCCTGTTTCTTTCTGCTAATGGCTGTGTTCTTCCACGTCAGAAGCCAAGAGATAAGCAATGCATGAGACATGTCTTTGCACGTGTTTGGTTATAGGCTGTACCTTCTGGGATCCTGCAAGGCCAGGGTTATCAAAGAAACTGCAGAAGGTTGTACTGATAAATTATAATTATCATCTGCAAGGGAGAGGATATAGATGATGATATTCTTTATCATAGTGTGAGGTTACAACTATCTTTATTTTATTTGATCTTTTGTTCATTTTCCTGGTTTCAGGAATGAAAATACTAAATTTCCTGAAAAAGAAACTGAAGGCAGATGATAGTCAAATAAAAGTGGAACCAGGACTGTGATCCAGGGCCCGGGCAGACTGTAGGGTAGAAATGCAGGTTTAAGGGATGCCTTTGTTGGCCTTTTCTACATGCAAGATCTGTGTGCAGCTCATGGTGATGGCGATCAACCAGCAGCTTGCTGGGAGGTTTTACCCTTTGCTTCTTGTTGGTGTGATGCTGTGAAAGAATCCCAGAGGAAAGGCCAGCAAGTGATGCCCCTAAAAGAGTGGTGGCAGGAATTCCCAGGCTAGTTGAGCTGCAGAGAGGGAGAGGCTCAGGCTCCGGTTCAAGAAATCTCCTAGTCCTGGCATGGGTTCACTTTCTCTGCAAAGCCCTTTGAAACAGTGGAATGGGCAGAGTGGGCATCCTTTCTTAGGAGAAGCTGGCCGTGCTCAGGGGCTGAGAAATGACCATCTCCATGTCCTTGTGTAGGGACCCTGTTGCCCATGTAATATTTTTTGCCCAACTCTCTTGCAGCGAACTGGGAAATGTATTTGTAAGATCTGGAAAGAGTCTGCAACCACAGAATCATGGAATCAAAACGGTCAGGATGGAAGGGACCTCAGTGGGTCATCTGGTCCAACCTCACGCCTCAAGCAGTGTCACCCCAGGAGCACATAGTGCTGGGACCCAGTGGTTCTGAGTATCTCCAGTGGGAGACCCCACAACCTCCTCTGGGCAACCTGTTCCTGCACAGGGAAGAAGTTCTTCCTCCTGCTCGGGTGGAGCTTCCTGTGCACCAGTTTCTCGAGAGAAGCCTGGTTCCATCCTCTTGTCACCCTCCCTGCAGACACTTAGGGTGAGGTCCCTCTTGGTCGTCTCGGCTCCGAGGCATCTGTGGAAGGGACTCTGCTGCCGGTGCTGGAGCCGTGCTGGAGCGCCTCAGCGCCTCCTGTGCCAGCTGCTGGGAAAACTGCTGGGACAGCTGACAGCTGCTGACAGCCGCTGATAACTGCTGGCATAACTGCTGGGATAGCCGCTGGGACAGCCGCTGGGATAACTGCTGGCATAACTGCTGGGACAGCCGCTGGGACAACCGCTGGGACAGCCGCCGGGATAACCCCTTGGATAACTCCCGGGACAGCCCCAACAGCCGCCGGGACAGCCGCCGGGATAACCGCCGGGATAGCCGCCGGGACAGCCGCCGGGACAGCCGCCGGGACAGCCGCCGGGATAACCGCCGGGATAGCCGCCGGGATAGCCGCTGGGACAACCGCTGGGATAACCGCCGGGACAGCCGCCGGGACAACCGCCGGGATAACCGCCGGGATAACCGCCGGGATAACCGCCGGGATAACCGCCGGGATAACCGCCGGGATAACCGCTGGGATAACCGCTGGGATAACCGCCGGGATAACCGCCGGGATAACCGCTGGGATAACCGCCGATAACCGCTGGGGATAACCGCCGGGATAACCGCTGGGATAACCGCCGGGACAGCCGCTGCCCGCGAGCGGCGCCCCGCGCCAGCCCCGCGCCGCCCGGGCCCGTTGGAAACGGCCGCGGCGCTGCCGGCCCCGCGCGCTCCGGGCCCGCTCCCCGCCCTGCGCTCCCGCTGCTGCTGCTGCGGTTGGAGCACGGTGCTCCTGTTCCCCCTCGGACAGCCCGAGCTGACCGCCCCCCCCCGGCCGTACCGCGGCCGCCGCTGCCGCCGCCTCGCCGACAGCAGCGCCTTACAGCCCCGTGCGTTGTTAGGTACGGTGTGGGGACACCTCGGTGCAGGGGAAGGGAAAGAAATGCTCAAGAGGCCCCAAGGGAAAAAGCTACAGGGCAATGCCAGGTTTGGCTGCAGTGCCTTTGCCCCTTGGAAGATGAAAGCTCCAGCCCCAGTACCCAAAAAGACAGAAGATTTTAATCCTTGCTTAAGGACTGCCCTCTCAAGCAGGTCCCTCTTTTCAGTGCTTTCAGCATTTAGGCTGTGTGGCTGAACATGTTTCCTGATTTTTCTTTCCTTCTCTTTCCCCTCTCATCCCCCCAGGCTATTTCCCATGCTTTTCCTCACTCTCTGCCAAGCAGTGGGAAAGCAGCAGCCCTGTCTGCCTGCCTGGGATTGTGGAGGCTCTTATCTGTGAGCGAAGTCTCTGTTTGCCGTGGAAAAACCTGAACTCCCCGGGTTTTATGGAGCAGAAAAACATATGTCACTGCTTTCATGCCTCACTTGTTAAAGAGCCCTAAACTTTGCCATCCTACTGCTGCATGTCTACCTGCTTGCTCTTTGCTCCAAAGGCTTTTCCAGTGAATGGATGCAAGTTTGCTGTTTCCCTTCTCTATCCATTTAACTTTGCCTGGTAAAGATGGGCAGGAGTTGCAGACGTTCTCTGAATTTTAAGAGAACTGTGCTTCAAATCTAGATGCAAGGACTGTGAAGGCTCTTGCTAAGTCCTGCCAAGGACTGAACTGGTTTTTTTGGCTTCTGCATCTGTCATTTGTTTCGGTGTTGTTTGTCCCTTAGGTGGTTGTTGGGCCCAGTTACTGGGATATTATCTTTCTTGGGATCAGATGCTTGTAAATTCAAATGTATCAGTGTTTGATGTGGTCTGAGGCGCTGCAGATTCAGCCAGACCTTGGGATTTATAAAGTTTTTATGGCTTCTAATTGCCTTGTCCCAGCTGTGGCAGCAGACTGGCAATTGGTCTCCATGGATGAAATCATGAAGGATGAAACCATGGGACAGAGGGTCATGGAGAAGCTGGAAGGTGGCTGAGTGGTAAGGAGGGAGCTTGTGTTAAATGGAACACAATTACTTGAGAAGATGGAGATGAACCTGAGGGCAGAGACCAGGGAAAATATGCAGAGGTAAAAGGGGAGGAGTGATGCCTGTTTGGAAGGACACATATAAAAAGGACAATGGAGTGCCTGGAGATATGAGTATATTTTAACCGAGAAGCACCCTTCTGACTTGTCCTTGTGTCTTTGTTTTCCTCATTCTCACGTGGGACCTGGCACATCTAAGAGGGATTTCTCCTGGATGTGTCCTAGGAGTTGCCACTGGACTGTTTGCTGATACCAGCAACAGCACAAATGTAAATGCATTTGCCATACATGAATCTTGCCGAGCTGTAGAGGAGGTGGGCTCTTCAGGGAGTCACTGCTTTAAGAGTGAATCAGTCCCAAATTTGGTGAGTTGTCCTTGGTCTTCTGTCCCTGTCAATTCTTTCCTTTGCATCTCCATGCAAGCATCACCTTTGGTCTAGTGCCTCAAGCATGCCTTGTGCTTCCCTCCTCAGCAGAGACCCAGCAGTCCCTGAAGGCTGTGGGCAGAGCTGCTCAAAGGCTCCCATTTGCTAGGTGAGCCCTGTATGCCCAGAGGAGCAGGAGCCTTGGATCAAATCGTGGTCTGGGAATTGACAGGATGGTTTCCGCTTGGACAAGAGCTCACTGACACTTCTTCCTAAGACCTAATTCAACCTACCTCCTTTCAGTCTGAAGCCATTCCCTCTTGTCCTGTTACTTCCCTGCCCTGTCAAAAGTCCCTCTCAGATCAATAGAAACCCCTTTAGGTACTGGAAGGTGCTATGGGTCTCACCATTTATGTCTCCATTTACTTGAGTGGAGATATGCTAGAGGACGTCTGTCCTCTCTACTTGACAAAGAGAAATTTCAGTCCGGGTTATCACCTTGTAGAATTCTTTGGCCTTTGCAGGCTTCTGTGGAGCAGCTGAGTCTGATCACTCTGTCTGTTGGGGGCTGGGAGAGGAGGAAAAGGTCTCTGGAAAGAAAAAGGGAAAGGAGATAGGGAAAGAGAGATGATGGATGCCAGCAGAAGCTAGAGCCGAAAGAGGACAAGTTATGTGTTTTCAGTCCTTGATACTGAAAGGTGTTATTGCCATAGTGATAGTGCTTGGACAGCAGGGTCGGCGGGGATTCAGGGATGCCAGAGAGAAAGGCATATTTTTTGCTCTTTTTGGCCAGCCTGATGTTCTTGGGAGGACTGGAGGCTGGTGGAGGGGGGTTGTGGCCAGCAGGTTGTGTCTGTCTCTCCTCGTTCCCAGGCTCTGCTGCAATGAGGTGTCCCTTTCCAATAACACATGGGCTTGGAGAGGTGATTTCATTGGGAAGATTAAGGCAGGAGGGTAATGAAAATTTAATTATGCTTGTGTCATAAGTACTTTGAGATGAAGCTCTAATATTGCCCAGAGAAGTTTTTGGATACCACATCCCTGGAAGTGTTCAAGGCCAGAGTGGATGGGACTCTGAGCAGCCTGGTCTAATGGAATGATCCTTAAGATTCCTTCTAATCCAAACAATTCTGTCATTAGGTGATGAAGCTGAAAACACCTTTCCCTTCTGCTGGGGGTGAGTCCAGGTGAATTATTTAAGCATCTGAAGCCAAAGGCCAAATGATGTTTGATACATGAGGGAAACTGGATGCTGCAGGTATCGAGTAGCCTGTGCTATGGGTGAACAGGTAACCTGGACAGACTGTGGCTACTGTCTGCCAAAACCCATGGGAATTGCCACAGAAATCCCAAATAATAGCAGGTGATTGTCCACCCATACAAGGATAGTCTCAGGAGGAGGAAACATGAACTACAAGGAAAGACTAGAAAAGCTGGGATAGGAGGCCAGAGAAGGTTAAAAGAGGAGACATCCATATGTGAGTACATGTAATACCTAACAGAGTTTAAGTTGTTCACTGTATCTATGACAAACAAGGCATGGAGTAATGTCCTAACTGTAATACAGGGGACAAGACACTGGGGAAAAAACCTGCCAACTTTTAATTATAAAAGATTTAGGACTTGTTCAGTCTATCTTGAGAGATGGTGGGATCTCCCATCACTGATAATTTCATGAAGGGTAAACTAACACCTCGGTTAACACCTGGCATGCTGCTGTTGCCAGACAGATGATGTGGGCAAGGTTTCAGGATTCCATAAATCTGTTTTCCTGTCAAATCCTGTGTGTTCATAGACAAATATTGATGTGTGAGCCCCTTGTACCCACACCTGGGAATGTAGGTGACAAACCCTCTATGGCCCTTTGACAGTGAAACTAATGGGTTTGGTCCTGTGTCCTGAATTCCCATTGTTGAAGGAGAAGGACTGAGCAAGAATGGATGCTGTGCTTTGGTGGTACAGGAACTCAATATTTTGGGATCATTTTAGGAGGTAACAAATATTGCAGTCCCTTGGCACGTGACAACCTTCTGTAAGAGCTCTGAAGGCTTATATATTAAAAATATATTCAAAAGCTGTGGCTGTTGCTTGTAATTGCTGGTGTTTTTTTAGTGTAAATTTAGGCCACCTGATGAAACTAGCTGGGTCAGATGTGATCTGTGCCACATCCCACCAGCTGTGCTCTGGGAGTTCTAGAGCAGGATCACCATCTGCCACATGAGTGGCATCAATTTTTTACTAAGGGGTGACTTTCTGGTGCAGGGATCTGGCACTGTTGGGGCTTCTAGGGATGGCTTGACCCCACCTCATCCAAGTGTGATTCCTATGACTGTCCTGGATGGACAAACACATCTGTCTCAGGAAGGCATTCAGGTATGACGTTCTTAGTGCTGCATAATCAGTACTGGTCCAAACTGAACCCCATTTTGTTTCCTTCCATCCTCTTTCCTTGCACCCAGCCGTCAATAGGCTGGGCATTTGAAAGGGTACGAGGGAGTATCTTTCGTTTTAACTTGTGTTTGCTGTCTCTCTGATTTGTTTGTGCTTTCGCAAACTGGTCAGTTATTGATGGATGTTAATCTGCAAGGGTTTATGCACTGATTTCTCCAAAGTCACACTGTGATCTGAGTTATTTCCAAACCCTTTGTACATGTATTTCATCCATGTGTATAGTGCAGCAAACTGTTTATTCTTCCTCCTAAATGATTGTTATTAGGTATTCCGGGATTTGAACATGGTTGATGTGGACTCAAGGATGTGTTGGCACTTTTCATGCAACAGAAAAACGTCTCTGACTAACTCGACTCTGAAGAAGAGCTGTATAATGGGGCTTCTTTACATGCCCACACAAAACTGTTCTCCTAAATCTTTCCTTGAAGTCTCAGTAGTTGCCCCGCTGGGTGAACCACTCCTCCTAGCACTGGTCCCTGTGCTATTTGGTTTCACTGCCACTACCTGGCTGCAATTTACCACCCAGTTCTTTTGTTTTAAATTATGATTACGAATAGATCTCCCACATGTACATCTTTGCAGCTGGTCTTTCTTCACTGGAAAATCTGTTCCAAGTAAAGTTGTTTCAGCCAAAATTATTTCTTAAGGGATCAGTCTCTGCAGTGCTGCAATTTTGCCAGGATAAAGAGAGCTGTGTACCTGGGGGTAAGTTTAGTACCCTTTTCTATATGAGCTAGTTAAACTGATAGCATGTTTCAAACAGGTCACAGTGATGCTGAATAATTCCCATAGTTTTTCCTATTCAGGTTCATATGACATAATTTGAAATGTACTTAAAAATTAATTTTTTCCCCAGAACCTCCTGTATAGGCAAAAAAGGAGGCGGAGGAGACCATCAAGGTGACTCAGAGTGCCTAAAGATTACAACCAGAGGCACCACTGACTGCTAAGAAGATTTGCAGTAACCATCCTTCTCAGCTAATATCTCACTTTGGTATACGAGATTAGGTGGGATGTCCTCAGCATCATTTCCTGCTGGTTCCAGCATCTGCTTGGGGAAATTTTCTCTCCTTTCTCAATTATGGAAAGCTTACTCCAACAGTCTCCCCGTAAAACTCGTGTTCTTGTTTCAGGAGGAAGATGAGATAAAAGGCACCACAGATGTCGCCAGGTCCACCAGGCCTCAAGAGGATGAAGTTTGGCAAGCTGAAGGTGGTCCGTCGGCGCCTGCTGCAGCAGTACGAGCAGCAGCCTTCATCTCCCTGGCCTGGCTGGCTTCTACAGCTGCCGCTGGAAGCCCACTCAGCCGAGAGGATGAAGCCTGGCACAATCTGCTGCAGGCGTGGTAAGCAAGCAGCCATTTCATCAGCAGGGAAGTCTAAAGCAGACAAGGGGTTGATGGCATGGAACCACAGCCCAACATTATTTTGGAGTCCATTGGGATCTGTTAGGTCTTGCTCTAAATGCTTGTTGAATTGCTGCTTCTGTGCAGGCTCAATTTGTCTGATAATAAACATGGAGCTTGCACCAACCTCTCCCAGCCAGTGAAACATCTCAAAGCCATAGAATCAAATGAAAGAAGTAACATTAAGGTTGGGTGGGCAGTAAGAATTGCAAAAATGTTGCTCTACAGTGCAATTTCCTCTCCTGTAGAAGCAGTTAAAAATCCCGCCATTTGGGAATAAGTTTTCCTGAGAACAGGTAGTGCAGAGTACGCTTTTGAGGACATTTTCCTGGTTATAAGAGAGAGGATGGGAATTCTCTCCATATTTACCAGTAGTTAGAATCAACACCAAGTTTATATATGTTTAGGGACAGCCTGAATGTACCTGCCATTTGCTTTGATTGTCTTTGGCTGGGTGTAGCTCTGATCTGTATCTTTCCTCTCCCTCTCCGGGGAAACTGTTTTTCCCATTGCTCGTTGCAGCTTTCTGCTTTTCTCTGGTCTTTCTGTACACGTGGGTGAAGGTAAAATGACTACAACAGCTCTGACTGGTAAGTAACATCTTTCTCCCACCCCCTTCAGCTGGTCACCAGATGACTGGGAGGGGATGAGCACCTCTGGACAGCTGTGGTGTAAGAGGACGCTTTAGTAAAGAAGCAAAGATTTGGCACCTTAAACTTTCTTAGTTACAGCATCCAAACGAATGTCCAGTGACCTGGAGGCTGAGAGACTTTGGTCTTTTTGCCTGAGTAAAATTTTTAGGTAAGTGAATTTAGAGAAAGGGGAAAATCATCATCACAAAAATTTTGAAATGGAAGGATTAAAAACTTTTTCCTTTCTTTCTTTCTTCCTTCCCTTTCTCCCCCATTCCATGTGAAGAAATATAGTGGCTGGAATCAGAAGTATCTACCAGCCATCTCACTGAAAGAGCATTCCATGTTCCCAAATTCAAAAGTAAGAAATAATCATCAGATTTATGCACATCATTTTTTCTACTTATAGGCAAGAGTTATGAAATCTGCCCTGAAATTAAAATTAAAGCTGCTCAAATGCATTTTGGGATAAAAAGGTATAAGGTGTTTTAGTCTGATGCCCAATACAATCAGCTATTTAAACTGAAGGAGGCTTCAAATCAGGTCACAGTGATGCTAGCCAGGCTATTCCTCATTCAGGTTCATATGACATAATTTAAATTGCTTAAATTAAAATTTTTTCCCCAGAACCTCCTGTATAGGCAAAAGAGGAGAGGTTGGTCATCAGCTACTCAGAGGCCCCTGTTACAATAAAGGCACACTGACTGCTAAGAAGATTTGCAGTGGTTTCCTTCTCAGCTGGCCATCTCACTTTGGTATATGAGATTAGGTGGGATGTCCTCAGCATCATTTCCTGCTGGTCTCAGCATCTGCTTGGGAAATTTTTCTCTCCTTTCTCAATTATGGTAAGCTTACCCAACAGTCTCCCCCCGTGAAACTGTGGTTCTTGTTTCAGGAGGAAGATGAGATAAAGGCACTCAGATGTCGGCCAGGTCCACCAGCCTCAAGAGGGGAAAGTTTGGCAAGCTGAAGGTGGTCCATATGGCGCCTGCCCTGCACAGCACGAAGCAGTTCCTTCATCTCCTGCCTGGCTGGCTTCAATGCCGCTGGAAGCGCCACCAGCCGAGAGGAGCGAGCCTGGGAAATGCTGCTCAGCCTGGTAAGCAGCTCAAGCCAGCACACGTTGCATTTCTGTACTGGGGCAGGGAAGTCCTTGAGCAGACAAGGGGTGATACGGCTGGAACCACAGCCCAACATTATTTGGAGTCCATTGGGATCTGTTAGGTCTTGCTCTAAATAAAATTGAATTGTTTGGTAGCAGGCCCAATTTGTCTGATAATGAATATGGAGCTTGCACCAACCTCACCTCCCAGTGAAAACATCTCAAAGCCATAGAATCAAAAAAGAAGTCCATTAAGGTTGGGTAACAGAAGAATTGCAAAGAAGGTTGCTCTACAGTGCAATTTTCTCTCCTGTAAGAAGTTTAAATCCCGCCATTTGGGAACAAGTTTATGCTGAAACAGGTAGTGCAGAGCACGCTTTTGAGGACATTTTCCTGGTTACAAGAGAGAGATGGGAATTCCTCCATTTTAGTTGAAGTTAGAATTCCAAACCCAAAATTTGTTTAGGGGACAGCCTGAATGTACCTCCATTTGCTTTGATTGCTCTGGGCTGGCCGTAGCTCTGACTGCTTGTCTTTCCTCTCCTCTCCAGCGGAATGCATGTTTTCCCATTGCTTTTCCAGCTTTCTGCTTTTCTCTGGTCTTTCTGTACACGTGGGGTGAAGGTAAAAATGACTACAACAGCTTTGACTGGTAAGTAACATCTTTTCCTCCTCTCCCACCCCTTCAGCTGGTCACTAAGATGACTGGGAGGGGATGAGCACCCTCTGGAGCAGCTGTGGTGTAAGAGGACGCTTTAGTAAAGAAGCAAAGATTTGGCACCTTAAACTTTTGGTTACAGCATCCAAACTGAATGTCCAGTGACTCTGGAGGTGCTGAGACTTGGTCTTTGCCTGAGTAAAATTTTTAGGTGTAAGTGTGAATTTAGGAGAAAGGGGAAAATCATCATCACAAAAATTTTGAATGGAAGGATTAAAAAACTCTTTCCTTCTCTTTCTTTTCTTCCTTCCCTTTCTCCCCCATTCCATGTGAAGAAATATAGTGGCTGGAATCAGAAGCATTCACCAGCCATCTCACTGGCATTCTGTTCCCTGATTCAAAAAGTAAGAAAATAATCATCAGGGGTTATGCACATCTTTTCTTTCTGCCTATATGGGCAAAGTTATGCAAATCTGGCCCTTAAAATTAAAATTAAAGCTGCTCTAAATACATGGGAAGGAAAGGGTATAATAAGGTGTTTTAGTCTGATGGTTAATGCAATCAGGGATTTTGGGGAAGGAGGCTCTTAATCACTTTTTGCATGTTACAGCGTGAGCTATTCCTCCGCCTTTTCGTTTTATTGCTTGAAAATTTCAGAATCTTCAAGGAAGAGGGCTGTTGGTCCCTCTCTACCCAGGTGTTAACAAAAACATTCTTAAGTGATTTTATTGGTTTATTTTTAGGTATAACTATGGGAAACCTGGGCTACTGGTTTCTCTGGTCTCTTGTTAACCTGATTGTGGCTGCAGTCTTGTTCACACACATCCACTGCTGTTACCTGGTAAGTAATGCCCCTTGTAAGCTGGCCTTGATTTGTACTCCTGAAAGGTGAACATAGGGGTGGCTTCAATGTGTCAGACCAAAGCTCAAGCTAGTCCTCCATATGATCCTTAGACAGTGAAAGTCAGGAGATGATCTGGAGCACAATGAGTGTTTACAGCACCCCGTAGCTACTTGCAAATGACCAGTTTCAGCTCAGGAGTCTCTGAGCCAGATGTCGTTTCTGTGATTTCTTTCAATGATTTCCCTTTGATAAATGCATACAATTCCTCCTTGAACTCAAGGAAAGCTGACCCAGCAGTGTCTGGCTTTAGATTTAGGGGGAACTAAAAATTGTTGTTTTGGCAGCAGGGAAATATGGATCTCTGGGTCACGTAGTGGTGGTGATACATCATCACAGCTGAGTTATTCTTCTAATCCTGGATAAAAAGGTCCACTAGAGGAAGGAGAACAGAACTTTTTCACTTGATTGACTCTGCTTTGCTGGAGAATTTTCTTCATGTAGAAGCTATAGATGTGGTCAGAAAACACTGCTGAAGTTTATGTTGAAAGAGGTTCTAGAAATCTACTTTTCCAAATCCTATGAAATTTTCTGATATGATGTCTGCTTTAGTTAGGGAAACATACCAAACCCAAAATTTTCCTGAAATTTTCTATTTAATCATCCTTTTTTCTCTGTTTTTCCTCAAAGAAAGTTCTCAAATAAAGAGAGATTTGGACCCGTTTTTTCCACCTTCTTCATCCAGAGCTATAGGCCACCTTTGACTCCAGGCACTGGAGTTCCATCAGTCCCATGCCTGCTCCTGACTTTTCATTTGGAAATGCCAGGTGCAGGGTGAGGTTATGGCTTTGTCTCACCCTCTGTGACCAAGACAAAGCAGCTTTTATCATCCATTCCTGCTGTTCTTACCCCCACTCCTGATGTGTCATCATACAGTCAGTCTGTAAATTGCTATGACAGGGAACTTCTTTTAACTTTGTCCATGCAGTACCTAACACAATTGGTTTCTGGGGTCCTTATTCCTGATGAAGGCTAAACAAATAGAACTCATTCTACTCCTAGCAATAAAACCCCAAGTGATAAATAGGACAGATGCTTTTCATGTCCACAGTGATCAGAGCATTGAAAGAGATGTGGATTGACTGAGCCTGAAAGGGATTAACAACAATAATTAATTACAAGGATTTGGTAAACACCGCATTGGCTCATGGACTATTATTCAGCAAAGCCTACCTTGGCTTCCCCAGGGGCCATGGAATAGTGTGGTAAAGTTGGTTACAATACTACTTGGGGCAGCTCAGAGCTCTCCCAGAGATGCCCATGGACATGGATAGCATCTGAGATGGTGCCTCAGACACTGTGGATCTGGAGTCAGCCTCAGGATCAGACTAATTCACCATAGCCCCATGCTGGAAACCAGCTTTACAGGATTTCCTGGGCAGGAGCCTGAAGACCCTGGTTGATGTGTCAGCTTGGTCATGCTCTTGCCCTGATCCAAATGTCAGCCAGTGTCCAAGCAGTGGATTTTCGAGCATTTTTCTGTTTTTGTCACCATGAATACATGTCCATGTTTATCAGGAGCAGGTGATGGGCAAAAGTAAAGCCAGAAAGGAAAGATGGAGGATATGAGGTGAAATTGGTGGTGTCCTACACGGTTTAGTTCAGTCCCGGGTTTACTTCTTATGATGTGGCTCCACTCATCCCCTTCCTCTCAGTTCTGTCTAACGAGGCTAACAGCATTTGCCTTTCCCAGAAGGGTGAGCATGGATAAACCTGATAGAATGCCAGTGGGTCTGGATGGTACTAGTCAAATAGGAAACACTCAGAGGTTCCTCTGCTCTGGGGAAATAGCCCCCTGCAGGGAAGGTCCATTTCCTTCTATGGCGCTTATGAAGTTGTGAGGTGACCCAAATCCAAAGCTGTTGGTATTTCTGAGGACACTTGTCCTGCTTGATTGCATCACTGTGCCACCATGTCCTTTTGTTGCAAGACTGCCATGCATCCATGCTGGGCAGTGGGTGCTGGGGGCATGGGCTGCTACTAAAATGTTATTTGGTCTTGAGGGGAAAGGGGGACAAGGAAGGTTATCACTGCCACCCTTACATTCCTGCTATCTGAAAACCTGAAGGTATTGTAGCAGCTGTGGCTGGGCAAAAGCTCATCCTAGCAGAGCTCTTCAGAAGAGGACTTACCAGAATCCATCCCTCCACCAATGTTTGCAGAGCTTCCTTTCACTGAAGGCTTTGATGGACCACCCAGCAAAAAACACTGGGACCCTTTACGGGCTGGTAAGAGCACCTCAGCCCTTCCACATCAAAATAGTCGCTCAGTGGAACTATACGAAATGTTCTAATACGACACCTGACAACTGATGGCCAAATAGGTTTCTACCATGATGAATTACATCCCAAGTTTCTTGTTGAACAGTGTTGGATGGAGAGTACCTTCACCCTGGGATGTTTCTGGTGGTGTTTTGCATGAACAGCCCATCACATCAGAACACTGAATGACGCTGATGCGTTGCTGGAGCAGAAAGATTTGATATCAACCAGTGGCTGGTCTGGCTTTGCTTGTGAGCACCACACCTCCTTCTTATTAATGGCACCCAGCTGGAACCTGTGAGCCTGCTTCTGTATGTCTTATTGTGACCCCACTGAAGCATACAGACTTGCCCACCTGCCTCAAGTGGCTGAAGAAAATGCCGCTGAAAGCATTAACTGTCTGGACAAAGATGCTCCCATCCACATGCATCATTGTTACTTGCTCACACAATCAATTTCAATTAATTCAATTGTTCAACTACTCAAGACAATTTTCTCATCCCTATTAGGCCAAAAAGGTTAAACTGAGGGGTTCTAATTACAGAACTGTTCATGCTCAGTGGAGAAGAAAAATCTTTTGTTTAGGCTTTCAAACCCCAACAGATAACATTTGCCTCTGCAGTTCAACCATGTTTTTCTAAGGCTGTGAGGGAGGTGACTTGTGACTGTACAAGCAAAGAGGTTCAGATGATGTTGTGGCCTCTTCGTTTCATAGATGGAGAGGGACTCAAAATGGCACATTGAAAACTGAACTCAAAATGTGACCTCAAAACCCATCCCTAAGAGATTAAAAGTTCAGACAAGTTCTGAGTTTATTTGCCATAAAGTGAATGAACAGGAGGACCTGAATCCAGGCCGCAGAACATCTAAGTGAGCAGATGTTTCAGGTGAGCCAAGTGTCTAAGTGCTCAGCCATGGTCCTTGGTAGGGTTCTAGAGCCTGCCCACACCCTCACCAGAAGTAATGAGATGATTATGGCGGCAGGAAGTTCATGCTGAAGTGGAGTAGATTTAAGATCTGCTGTCCATGTTTTGCAGAAACCTTGTGGTCAATGCAGCCACTCAGAAAGAGGGAGACAGAAATGAAATTCTCATTGCAGGAATCCATTTCTCTTTGCCACTGAAGCATCCCTAATCACCACTTTACAGGTAGATGGTGGAGGGGAGACACTTCCACACCCTCATTTCAAGGAGAAGAATGCAAGAGTTGGAGGATGTAAGATTGTAGAAGATTATGGGATTGGCAAGAGGGGCTCCTGACTTCAACCTTGGCAGTATTAGTGAGAAACCCACTGATCACCTAAGCCCTCTACTTATATTAGACAATCCCAGAAAGTGTGTGGAAACAATTGGGACAGACAGATCAGTGAGAAGACAATGAGGGAGTATTGTAAAACTGTATCAGTGGGAGATTTAGGTTAAAAAAATAGGGGAAGGTTTTCACCCAGCAGATTGTTGGGCACTGGAACAGGCCCCCAGGAAGTAGTCATGTCCGAGTGCCCTGATTTCAAGAAGTATTTGGACTATGGTCCAGGAACACGAGTCCCTGACACATGTTAGTTCCACAAGTTGATTCAAGAATCGTGGTGGATGCTTGGGTGATTTTGTGCAGGGCCAGAAGATGACTTGATGATCCTTGTGGGTCCCTTCTGGCTCAGAAAAGTGAAGATGTTTTATTTTACTGCACGCAAGGGACCAGGTCTTTTGTGGGAACATCACTTGCAGCAAAGAACAGAGGGCTTTTTGCTCCTCATTTTTCACCCTGAAATAGATTTTTTAAATGGGCTAATTTAAGATCTTAGCAGTATTTCAGTTCTCTCTCAATTGTTCCCAGGTTACTCACCATGTACTAGGTGCATTGTTGCATTACAGGATGCCAAACGTCAAGAAGCAGTTATGTTCACTGCTGAGTTTATTATATAATCTTAAAATTATTTGTGTTGGAAGGGCCTTCAAGGTTATCTAATTCCCACCCCACTGTCATGATAGGAATGTTCACCACTGAACCATATGTTGCTCAAAGCCCCATCCAACCTGGCTTGTCAAATCAGCATGATCTGGAAAGAGTGTGTTTGTAGATGGATAGGAAACAGCTTGCAGTTGAGTTTCAGGAGAAAACCTCTTCCCCAAATCTTTGCATCTTTGTTTTCCTTGCTATCCCACTATCCTACAGTCTGGAGGGACTTGCATCATAAATGATCCTCCCTCAGTGGAGCACTGATGTTCAGTAACAGATACTTTTCTCGAGCCCTGATACCTGGTGATACTGGTCCCAAAATGATCCTTTTCAGTGGTTGGGAAGTTTCCCCAGGCATTTAGACTCCCACAGGCATGAACCTGCTCTCATTTTTCACAGCAGCAAAGGAGCAGAGGGGCTTTTTGCTCTCATTTGTTCACCCTGAAATAGCTTGTTTCAATGGGGCTGATTTAAGATCTTTAGCAGTATTTCAGTTCTCTCTCAATTGCTCCCAGGTTACTCACCATGTACTAGGTGCATTTATTGCATTACAGGATGCCAACGTGTCAAGAAGCAGTTATGTTCACTGCTGAGTTTATCATGAATAATAAAATTGTGTGGAAGGGACCTTCAAGGTTGGCTTCCACCCACTCCCAATTTACTGTCATGGACAGGGAATGTCTACCATCAGATCTACAGCGTTTCCGTGTTTCATCCAACCTGGCTTAGACCAACCATGATTCTGGAAAGAGAGTGTGTGTTTGTAGATGGATAGAACAGCTTGCAAAGTTGGAGTTTCAGGAGAAAACCCTCTTCCCAAATCTGCATATCTTGTTTTCATACCATCCCACTATCCTACAGTCTGAGGGACTTGTATCATAAATGATCCTCCCTGGTGGAGCACTGATGTCTAGGTAACAGATACTTTCTCGAAGCCCTGATACCCGGTGATACTGGTCCCAAAATGATCCTTTTCAGTGGTTGAGAACTTCTGGCGTTTGGGCTCTGAGCACAGACCTGTGCATTTTTCACAGCAGCAAAGTGGTGCTGCTGAAAATCATTCTTGGGTTGAAGTTAATCTCCAGACTCCATGGTTGCTTAGGTATGGAGCTATGAAGAAGCTCTGCATGAGAACCCCGTGGACTGACTTGCTTCATTCTTGACTTGTTGGTGTTCAAGGCATTTTTGGTTATCCTCCTGTCTCCTGGCTGGGGGTTTGCAGCATGCTTCACAAGAACCCTCCCCAGGGCTCCAACTTGCCACCATCAGGTGGAAGGGACATACCAACCACCAAAACTGGAGTTTCAGTCCCCAAGACACTTTCCTCTGAGACAGGTCTGAGATGTGCCTGTCTCTTACATTCCCTTTGGTAAGTTGGAAGAATTGCCTTTTTGTCTGCTCTGTACTTTTTGCTGCTCTGGGGCATTTTTTATTCCCTGACTTCTCTCCTGTGGTCGATATGCCTCTAATCTCAAGAAATGCATATAAAATAGTGAAGGTTAGCTGTATTGGTTAATACAATAATAATTGACCTAGCCATCATTCCTCTTTTAAGTCTGTCCTCACAAAAAGTCACTGAAAACAAAGTACCCCAAAGTGCCCAATTATCTGTTACCCTGGGAAAATGTCTTTGATCCTGAAGGGCAGTCTTGATATATGGCCATTTTTGAAACATTTTTGCTGTAGCACTAAACTTTTTCTCCATACACCAGTCCTGCAAGCACTGACATTGTGCAGGAAGACCTAGTGTAAAAGTAACTTCCCAATACGAAAATAATTCCAGAAGTGCTTCACGGGCACAGGTCTTACCTCTCACGAGGATGCATACAATCTGTTCTTGATTTCCCAGGTCCCTCATGATGTGTTTGCTTGCAGAAGGTCAGCGGCTGTACCTGCACTGGAGTCACAAGGTGGGAGACTCAGAACTTCTGGTAACTCTAATCTATGCTTTTAATTGAGTCTGTGGTGTTTCTTTGCACAGAAAACCTCTTGGACTATGGGAGAGAAGGAGGAGAGGGAAGAGGTTAATCTTGTGAGATTGAGATACCCATGAACATGATATCTCCACCTGAGCTGATTGCTCAACTCCTTTTGCACTCAGTGGAGAAATGAATCTCTGCGGATGCAAGTCATCCAGCTGGTCATAGGCCTCTAAATTAAGATGAGATGAATCACACTCAAAACCTCTTTCCTCCACTGACTCTAGAGGTGCCTGCAGTGACTCATTCAGGTGAAGATGTCTATATTTGACTCATCTACATATGGTAACATGAAGTCAAAAGCAAAGTTTTGATGAGAAGCACTGCATTTTCTGGATCAGACCCCAGCAACAGCAAAAAAAGTGTCTGTCTGTCTCTACAGGAGAAGATGGCTTTCAAGGCATCCTGGTGCTTTTATGCCTTTTAGTCTTTGGGTGGTTCCTGGGAGTGTTCAAGACCAGGCTGGATGGGGCCCTGAGAAATCTGATCTAGTGTCCATGGCAGGGGCTGGGCGGATGATCTTTAAAAGTCCCTTTCAACTCAAACTGTTCCATAGTTCTTAATTCTATTATTCTGGGGTGTGGAAATGCCTTTTGAGTTTTCAAGACACAGAAACAAATTATCAAGGACTTGTTGCTGTAAGATATGGGTTAGAATAATCTTCTTTAAGTAATTTTGAGGGCCATGTGAGGCATTTAAAAATGCTTCTTTTGTCCATACAGTTTAGGGTAGATGCAATGCAATTGCAAAGGCCGTAGCAGGAGGAATAGCTGAACATGTGGGGTGCTGGATCCTGTGCTTCTTCATTTAAGTAATGGAAACTGCATGATCTTTACTGTTGAAAATGGGTTCCAGAAGAACCAGAAAGTTGTAGAACAATTTGTAAAAACCAACCAAAGGAAAAAAAAGAATAATAATAGGAAAGAGGCATTCTTAGGTTACCGGGATTAGGGATAGATTATTAAATCGATCTGTTGAAGATGTCTGGACAATGGATTGAGACCTTGGTGCAATTACCTTTAGTTGTCAGCAGAAAGATGATATACCAAGAAAGGTCTGCCATTACCATAATGCTGGTACCAACTGAATAATAAACTGAAGAATTTGCTGAGACACTGCCTCACCTTTTGGTTAAAAAAGTGAACCCTCCTCTCCCTAATTATGGAGGGTTTTGTTATTACTGAAGCCTGTTACAGGCAGCTCATAAAACAAAGAAGTTATTGTCCCTTTTGGGTGGAATTTGTCACCTCTGAGTTTAAGTGATGAATTCCATCTGCAGATTAAAAGTTTAATGTAAGGTGATCACCTAAGCTCTATCTATATCAATAAAGAGAGGCATGTTCCATCACAATGCAAACAGGAATGGATCGCCTCTGAAATTCCTCTTTCTCCACTGATTACAGAAGATCCTGAGAGCTGACTTAGTTGAGTGCCCAACTCCTGGAATCTGTCCTGCCATACTGATAGCATTGTGGATTTGGTTTTACACCTGTTGGATCTCTGTCTCTGAACTGGCTGATCAATCTCATGCATCAAAACAAATTTTCCAGCTGCTTAAATTAGCCCTGACTAAGATGGGTGGCATACCCTATGCAGAAATACTGAAGCTGATTTTTGTCTTCTTTGTCCCCCCCAGATTGGTACTTTTCTCGTCCTGGGCTTCTCTATAGCATGCCCTCTTTGCATTATCTATACTCTAAGCGAGACCACCGGAAAACTGTCCGCCTGTCATTCCAGGTGAGGGGGTTAGGAGGTCTGTTTGAAGAACAGCTTGTTTATAGGAGTATTTTGTGACAACTGGCAGAAAGATACTCCATATAGTGCATGTTTTTTCACATGGTTTTTGTTAGCAAGGTACGTTCTAAGAAAACTTTCATTATGACTTTACATTTCCTCTTGGGGAAAGGAAGCCTGAGGCCCAAAGTGCTTTAACTGAGTTTCAAACATCTCAATTAATGATTTAACACGTCTCAGTTTGGAAAGATATAGACAGTTATAGCCCCTTTTTTTCCCCAAAATTGTAGGTGCATTGTTAAATTTCAGCTGTCAGGGCAGGTAAATCAGAACCCTTAAGGCTGCTAGGTTTGCTGGAGCAAGAGCTTTCTCCCCCCCATCCCAATCTGCTGCTACAGCACAGTTTCAGACTTTTGTGACTCAGAAGAACCTAATCTCCTGCGGGCATGAGCACACTGGGTTTTTTTGGGGAGCAGGTGGAGAATGCTGGTGTCAGGTGGGACAAAATGCTGGATGCAGGGGTCAGAGTTCATGGTTGCTGGCCTCCCTCAACTCTCACCAGATCTGAAGGTGGAGGCAAGAGCTGTCCAGTGCGGTTCAGTGTCTGAGCATCCAGGTCCCCCCTTGAATTGGGAAGGAGGAAGCATGTAGCCTTTGACTACACAGCTGCTTTACAGGATCAAAACCTCTACAGTTCTATGATTTTATGGGTCTGTGCTCTCCCTATGTGTCCCATGCTTGAGGTTGGGAGAGTAATGCAAAGAGGACTGCCAGAGGAATGGAAGATGTGGTGTTCGTGGGGAGTGGTTAATTGCACATTCCTGTTCTACACTTCCTAATCTTTGGCTTGTGCACTGTGAAGGCAATGAAAACCATCAGCTTCTCCTCCCCCTGAGGAACACCAGGGGATGTAGATGAGGAAAGGAGACACAAAAACCTTTGAGTTCCCCAAAGGCGCTTGTTTATTTTAGGTGTCCATGCTCTTTGAGATGGTCTCCATTGCTGTTCCCAAAGGACATGAACCTCTTTGTAGATATATGTGTCATGTCCATTGGCCCAGCAAATCCATCTCAGGTATCCTGGACATTTCAGGTGGCGCCTCTGCTTGCACAACTGATCCTGCTTCTGGTCAGGAGAAGTTGGTATTGGGTGTCCAGAGCAGACAGTGTCACGTGCAGTAACATGTCCCAGTGACTGCTGCTTTCTTCAACCCTTCCAGCTTAGACAATCGAGCATCAGGACTAAGAAATAGGAAAGGTTTGCGTCTGGAGAGTTGGGCTTTTTTCCTAGCACAAACCTTAATAACTGTCAGTTCTAGCTGGAATATTTGCCACATGGTGCTGATGAGCATGAGAAAACAATGGACTGGTTTCTAGTTCAAATTTTCCTAGTTTTAGGAAAAACGTTATACCAACAACTATTTAGATTCTGTATTTCTGCTTGGTTTCCAACTCTTTTCATGCATTCGTGCTAAGCATAGGAGTGATTCTTGTTTTATGATCTTCTTGTTTAATCTTTAGGATTAAAGAAATCACATCTATTAACTATATCTGTCCAGCAATATTATCAAATATATCTGCTTCTATTATACCACACTAGTTAGTTTCATACCTCAGCTAGTAAATGCCACATTTCATGACTCAGGTTTGTTGACATCAGTTTAATGATTTAACTGCAACATGGTGTAGTGTGGAGACAGCTATTGCCTGGAATGGGATGGGATTGGATTGGAGTTGTTTATATTGGGTTAAACTGGAATGCTCTGAGATTATGGATATCAGTAGTAGCATTCATGTTCTCATGGAGGAGGGCAGTTGTGTCCCCTTCAGCTGATTTAGGAGAAAGTAAAAAGTGAGGAGCACTCCTTAGGCTGAGCACACTCCTTCCTGGCCTGGGCAGGGCACATGTCTCTCTGGCTCCTGGGGTGCTTTGTGGATCCAACACAGGCAAGGGAGAGTGGTTAACTGCTGGTATCTGCATCAGGACCCCATCCACGTGTGTAGGACTGTAGCTCTGAAGGGGATTGTTTCCATCTGTCTCCACAGTTCATCCTTTGACTAAAATCCTTTTCTCCTTACCAGGTCACAGCCTTACTCCACATAGGGGCAATTGCCATCATGGTCCTTCTTGCCTGGCCTGTGGCTTTTCATGCCATCCGAGCAGACAAGAAAGGTACGGCAACTCTAGTTCCTGCTTCCAGTATGATAGAAGATACATACAAGCGTGGGAAAAGGGGCATGCAGGAGCCCTTTCCCCCACCTCCACACCTGCAACTTTCCAGCTGGAGGATTCAAATCTCTCAGTGAAATCAGTAGGGCTGGGGCTCGGGCTGTGCTGCCCTGTTGCTGTCCCAGTGTGTGCACTGGTTTGCATGTTACCTTGCAGTGTTTTGCCCTCTACTGAGGCAGTGATCTGTGTTGAGACAGAGACTACTGGCAGTACCCATGCTCTGAGTCATGAGTGAAAATTTGTTTGGCCCTCTGCAGGAGAAAGCAGGCAGTGGCAGCTCCCTTGGCTGATTTTTGCTTGCTGTGTACAGAAGGGATCTCCAGTCCAGTCAGACAAACCACTTCAGACTAGCATATCCCAGGACAGCTGGGATAGGGAAAAGATATTTTTGATCAGTTCCTAGTGTTATCTCAGGGGAACTTCCTGCCCACCTCTAGGAAGAATGAAATGTTGTAAGAATAAAGCCAGATGCCAGGAAAAACTGCAGAAAAACTTGACTGGGAGTGTCTGTTTTTCTCTTATTGTTTCTCCATATAGCCAAAATTATCTACCAGACATCCATCTTCAGATATTGGTTTGCTGTAACAATCACAGGCAGAATGGACTGGTGAAAACATTTTTTTTTCCCTGTCCAAGACTTTTCCTGTTGAACTGCAGCTGGGGAGGTTGGGGAAGAATACACAGGGACCCTAGACATTATATACCACCATGCCTGAGCTACTCCTAGCTTAATACATCATCATCTTAGTGTAAGCCAAATTCCTTCAGAGACACTGGCACAGAGGATGGTGGTACCCAATCAAGAAAGAGGTGTTGGTGCACAGGTGCTCATTTCTCAGAAGAAGTGTTTTGGTTCCTGAGGAGAAGGACTCGTGGGGCTCTTGGGCAATGTGCCAACAGACTCCAGAGAAGACCGTAGATAATGAGTTAGCAAGTTTCTGAGGTGCAATATCCATGCTCTCAGGGTCTGCAGGATTATCTAGGTCACACACAGAAGGTCACTACCAACCATCTGAATGGAATACAGGGAATACAAGGAAGTATTCAAAGTAAGGAGATGCAACATAGTTGCAGGAGAGGCAGCTACTCTTCTTCATTGGTAATGAAACTTGAAAATGGTGCTTGTTCTCATCTGAGTAAGAAAAAATTAGCATCCTTCTGCTGAGGATTGTTTTTCTACATATGGAGGAGATTTCATTGTCATGTTTAAAGAAAATAAGAAATAAAGCCATATCTTGCTCTCAGGCATAGTGAGATGTAATTAAAGTTTAAAAACTGCAGTCCTGGCTTGTACCATCCTTGCTTTGACAATTTGTTTTCCTGGGTTGCACTGTTTGGAAGAAAGTGAAAATTAGGGGAAGAGGAAAAGGAAAAAAGGGATGAGACAAAACCCAAAAACTACTTAGATGAAGGATTGGATTAAAGTTAAGTGGCAAGGCAGACTCGTATGTTACCATGTGGATTAACCTTCCTCCTTCAAATTCTTTCAGTTACTCAGATGATAATTGTTGGTCCATACCTGGCTGTCCTTCTCTTTCTTTTTCTTGATACCTGTGAGGATGTACTCTCCTTGCATCAGAGAGATGGGAACACTTGGACCAAGCCAGCCTCATTGGACACCGTGGAGCACCAATGGTGGGTCTGAAGAAGTTATGTCATTTCTTCATCCCATGTGTCTTCTTCACTTTCTTCATCATCTTTTTATTTACATCCTTTTTATTTCCCCATGAAATCTGTGGAGGGTAGGAACATTTCTGGTCATTGGGACTGCATGCCAAAGCATCACTGCATAGGCCTGGCTTACAAGCAAAACAATGTTCCTGAGGACAAGGTCAGGTTGGAGTTGGGCTGGGCTAGTGGAGTGTCTCTGTCCTGACAGGGGGCTGGAATAGGGTGATCTTCAGGCCCCTTCCAACTTGAACCATTCTATGATTCTGTTATTTTTTACTCAATGGTTTTGGCTAAATTGAAGAAAACAAACAGTAGACTTTATCAATATAATGATGCTCCCTTAATAAAAAAAGTTACAAAAGAGGCAGAAAGTGTTTTAAAGTCCTCCAGGTATGTTTGAAAATTATCTGCTCATGTGCCTTTTTTTCAGCTGGCCTCAGAAAACACTGAGATGTCATTCTGAAGGCGATTGAGCATGGTGCGGATGGGCTTGGACAGATGTTAAGCCGCCAAAGGCCAAAACATCATCCCACAGAATATACACTGGTAATTCTAAGAGGCTGGGACATGCAGCTCCAGGCGGTTTTACTGATGTTTACTGATGGCTGGGTCCCTCAGCTGTCATGTGATGACAGGGGCTGTAGGGCATGGCTGTTCTCAGGCAGTCAATAAGCTGCAGCTATTGATTCAACAATCGTTGTTTCTACAGTGTGTTTTAAATGCCTGGCGAGTAAAAACAAACAAGCCTCTAGTCTGAGTCTGACTTCCAGGTCATAGTGGGGGTTATATCAGGTCTACAAACAACGAAAAATTGTGTTCAGATTTGTTTGGCATTGCCCTATTATTAGAACTTTAATTGCCTTTAGTGAACTCATCACCATGAAGCGTAACATTCTGTGCAGGACGAAGGCTGTTCCCCAGGCACTAATGAAAAACACTAACATTTGGGCATTCTACTAAACTAGACCTTTCTATAAAAAGAAAATTTTGTGTTTCTGTCACTATCCATTCTGAATTCAGTCCTCTAGAAACCACAGAAACACTTTGATGTCAGCAAAAGAGATTTCAACCATAAGTTACAAACCATTCTGAGGGGTTGAGCCAAAGGTCCACCTCCTTCACGTTGCCCTAGAGCTGAGATGCAGACAAACATGACTTCTGTGAGACCTCCTAAGTATTTAAGCTGGAAATCAAGCTGGTGTCGTGAGCCTCAGCATTCCTCCCATGTTCTTGCGTTCTGCAAAGAACTGCTGTACTCTGCTGCATTCACAGTGGCCCACACTGCTTCTTGCCTCTTCATTCATTGGCCCACCTTTCCTTGCATGACCTGGCAGGTCTGCTCATGCTGTTGCAGAACCTGCTCCCCAGGTGACCTGAACTCTTTCTCTCTGGGATGCTATGATGGGGTTCCTTTCCTCATGCATGATGACACCTTGGGAAGGACAACTAACATTGCAGAGGTCTACCTCCTGACACTGGTAAAGTTGCTTCATCCCTCTTCTCCTGGGATGCCTGCAGAAATTGAACGCTGGAAAGTGGTTCCTTAAAGGTGATTTCATCATAAACTGGATGTAGAAGCATTCAAGGTCAAGTTGGATTGGACTCTCAGTGTTATCGAGTTGGACACATCCTGTTTTATTCAGGGGACTTGGATAAGATGAGCTTTAAGGGTGTCTTCAATACAAACTTTCTTTGATTTCATGGCTAGGGGAACTGGATGTAAAAATTGAGACACCAGTGCGTCTGTTCTTTAACAGCATCAGTGTTAGAAGAGGAACTGCTAGTTGAGTCAAAGAAAAAATAAGTCAGTGTAAATCCGTCAATTTGGGTCTCTGCTTGTCCAGTTTGCCTTCAGGCTCAGGGAGACCTGTAACAATTGGCTGGTGGGTGTTCTTGTGTGTCACCTTATCAAGGCAGCAGCTTCTGCTGGGCTTATGTAGAAAAAAAAGCTAAATATTCCATGTGCTGTTTATAATATTCACATAAAACAAGGTGGGACAGAAGCAGAATGCAAGAGCTCGCTCTCAACTTCAAAACTTAGGTTGTTCCTTTCATATCTGCCTTATTTCCCCCAAACCACATTTGTGGGAAATAAGCAAAATAAAATATTCCCACCTGTTGAGGACTGACATGAAACTTTTTCCCTCTTAGAATACAGCTGACTCAGAGCAAACTACCTGATTGATTTCCCAATTTTCATATCTGTTTATTTGAGAACAAACCATTTGTGAGGATGGGCTCCCTGTCAAAGGCAGATCAAAAGCAGGCAATGACGTCATCCCATTTACACGCTAAAGTAGTTTTGCGCCTCGCGAACAGTCCTCCTAAACTTGTGATTTTGATCTCTACCGCCCTCGGAAACATCCTTACAGGAACTTGTGACTCCATAGGAGTCCTGGACGTCATCCTCAAGAAGCTGAAGATTAAACGCCATCTGGTAGGGTGGCCTCCTAATATATCCCACGTTTCTTGTTCTCCCTCACTGGGACTTTTGGTTACATACTCTGCATGATTTCCACCCCATGAAATTGGCCTAAATTCACCCTTGATTTAAAAATAGTCATTTGGATGTATTATATTTCCTATTGGCTCCTCAGAAGTTCACAGTAGTGTAATCCTTTAGATAAGGAAAAAAAGGCAGTGTATATGCTGATCCTTTGCCCTAAACAGCACCCTTCATAAATATAATAATTGTCTGTCTATTCCTCAACCCATGCTTGTTTTTATATGTGCATGAAAAATTCTAGCTTAAATTAAAATAAATTGCTTCAACGTCTTCCTCTGGCATGGATGAATGCTTCCATGCTGGAAGATCTTTCTTCCATGCTGGAAACTGATGATAACAGAATAATTTTAGTTGCCTTTCTTCCATCAACAAAGCTGTATTTTTCATTCATTTTCAACACTGCATCTTTTGTTGGGGTTGTGTGAAACATACTCACTGATTTCCAGTGGATAAGCAAAGACAGTGGATACTTATTTCTTGATAAAAAGTGACTTTAAGTTCTAACCCTGCATCTGAATATTATTTGATCAGTGGGAGAAACATGGGAGAAAATTTTACAGGCTGGGTTAAGTCCCTCAAGATGTTATCTTTACTGGGCTTGTGTGAACAGTGGGGCATGAGGGGCACAAATTCTTCTACTGAGAATTCAGTGGTTCCTTGCTGCCTGCAGGTCACTGTGGCTGCATAACAGCGTGAGTCCTTTGTTCAATCTGTTGCTCAGGGTTTTTGATGGGCGGGCAGAAAACAATAGAAGACCTATTAAAGCACAACATCGTCAAACTCAACCTGGTCTACACTGACATGTCGAGTGAAAGTATCCGGTGGGTTTCAGCCCCAAGTACAATCTTTGGGGTGGGATCTGGACTATTTTTTCCCACTCATGGGGCAATGTCTCCCTCCAGTGACCAGTTCCAGATACTATAATATTTTGGGAATAGGTCGTTCAAGATCAAAGCCATCCCTGATGTAATTTTTAGGGTGACAGGCTGCAGCTCACTCTTATGTCTGTTGACTCATCCCAGGCACATGCTATTAGATCCAGCTATCCTCAATTTCCACATCCACCAGGATCCCAGGATCTTCTGGTAACAACAACACAGCTGTAACCTGATTTTACTGTGCCATTTGTGCCATCCCTGTCTCACCAACACCGGCTTAGGAAAATGAACAACTATTTTCCCTCCATGGCTCTTCCGCAAACACCAGTGGGGAGGGCTAATGCTGTGGTGTGAGTCCATCACCTCTGAATGCTGGTGTTTTGGAATGTCCTGGTTTGAGGAAATGGAATTCTGGGGTGTGTCAGTCAATTGAAATAGATTGCGATTGACACCTGTTTTGACCACTGTGAGTTGGATCCGTCCTCTGAGAACACACAGGGGTTAAAAGCAGCAGCTCTGCCCTGGGAAGGCCTCTTGGGACTGGCGTGGAATTATCTGACCTCTCCCCCTTTTCCAGCTGTCCCGGCTGGGCAGGGAGATGTCATTTCTGAAGCCTGGGCCTGGACCGGGAATGAGGTTGAGCCTGGCCTGGCCCCCAGGGTGGAAGGGTGGAGGAAGAACATCAAGAGGCATCAGGCAGCCCCACTGGTAGAGTGAAAAAGTGCCAGACGTCCAGACTGAACTGTTATCTTGAAATTGATGGCCTGTGTTTAGGGTGGGTCCCCTCAGCCGAGGGGTGATGACCGTGCGGGGAGATGTGGCATGGTGTGTCAGGCAAGTCATTTTTTAACGCTTTTGTGGACAATGGCTTTTTCTACAGTGTTTCAAATGCCTGGAGAGAGATGAAAAACAAGCCTCAAGTTTTTTAAAGGACTGAGCAGGGAGGGTGTGAGGAAAGAACCTAAAATTGTGAAGAGATGTGGAGTGGCATTCTTTATTGGATGCTTTTGTGATTGCCATGGACTGTTCCTGAATACAGAGACTATTTTCAGGGGAGGACACCGTCTTCCAAGAGTTAATGAGGCAGTGTGGGGCCTCCCGGCCCAAGGTGAAATAATGGGACAGATGTCCCAAATGGAGACTGTGCCTTTGTTTTGGAGTGGTCCGGTGGAATCGCCAAAAAAACAACCCAAATGTAGCTCTGGTCCATGTTCAGTGGTGAGCACTGAAATGGGAGGAAGCAGGTCAAAAGGTCCCAATCCAGGTGGGGATATGTGACCAAAGCCAGGAGCATACAAGAAGACCTCCTCTTAAAATTCATGATTGAGTGTTTATCAGGGTGGTTTTTGCTGGACTGAAAAGATAATTGTATTGGGAATTTGGTGGGGAGGAGGAGGAATTGTATTCTGCATTCAGAGTTTCCCACACTGCTTTTCCTTGAGATTGTCTTTTCACGTTTCTTTTCCTTGAGTGTTCCTCATGTTATGAATGAACTTTCTATAGTTTTAAGTGAGGACTGCTTTCTGGTTCTCCTGGGCATCTCACAGCATGCCGGAAAACACCCTTCAGAAGGGGGCACTGTTTTGCAGCTCAACCATGACAGGAACATCCATTTTCTTTTCTGTTATATGCTCTGCTGCATGTGACCTGAAAATGTCATTTCTATGGTGAGGCATCACATTCATTGCCAGGACTTCTCAAAATGCTATCTGGATTGGAAATAACTCAACCTGACCACCAAAAACCCCATCTTTACCTGTCCAGGGACTCTTTTTGTAAGCTTTAAGGGTTGCTCTTTCCAATGCAAACCATTGAAGTCTAGTTGAAATGAAAAGAAATGAAAAACTTTAATCTTTGGACAAGAGCATAATGTCCAATTACAATTGTTACAGGATGTAAATCATAGAGAATCAACAAGTCAGTTTGGTGCCAATTTGGGTTTCCACCACCATCTGGTTACAACCTCCCTGCCATGGGAGACCTCCCCCAATTGGCCTGGCTACTCAGGCCCCATAGCCTGGCCTTGCAGACTCAGAGATGGGAAGTCCAAAAGAGCTCTTGGCAGTCTGTACCAGTGTCTCATATTCACCCTCACAGTTGGACAGAAAGGCTAATGCCTGATTTGAACTTCCTCCTTCAGTTTAAAGAAGCAATGTCCCCTTGTCCTGTCACAATTCCCTTGTAAAGAAATCTCAAAATCTCCTATTCCCCCTGTTGAGGACTGACATAAACTTTTTCTCCTCAGGCTGCAGCTGACCAGAGGCTACCTGATTGAAATCATAAACATATCTGTTTATTTGGGAAAAACCTTGGATGGGCTCCCTGTCAGGTAGAGATCAAAAAGCTGATAATGATGAATCAGTCCATTTACCTTTATACAAGGAATGACTTATATAATGATTGAACTTCATATTAGTTTCAACCAACATAATACATCCTTACAGGAATGATGTGTTGCTGGGTGTCCTGGACGCCATCCCCAAAGTGGCCAAGATTCAATGCCATCTGTCAGCTGGCCTCTATACGGGTCTTTCTGCCTCTCACTGGGACTTTGGTGCATACCCTGCCTGAGCCATTAACTGAAATTGGCCTGCTGTATTTCAATTTGTGTCCTTCAAGTCATTTGCTATTCTGTGATTCTGTGTTAGCTTTGGAAGGTTCTACAGTAGTTGGGAAGCAGCACAGGAAAAAAATGAATAGTTCCAGATTTGCCTTTGCCCCTAAACACCATCAAGGGTAAATATAATAATTGTCTGTCTATTCCCTGCCACCCATGCTTGTTTTAAGTATGAAAATTCTGGTTTAAATTAAATAAATTGATGAGTTCCAGCACTTCCCCTGGGCAGCTGATGAATGTTAAACCATGATAATCAGGTTATGTACCCATTGATGCTGTGGGAGTTATGCTGATCTGCACATTCTGTTAGATCTTTCTTCCATGCTGGAAGAATAGAACAGAATAATTTTGGTTGCCTTTTCCATCAACCAAAGCTGCATTTTCATTCATTTAACACTGCATCTTTTTGTTGGGTTGCTCTGCATTTGATTTCTGATTTTTTTTTAATTAAGGTAAAAACAGTGGATACTTTTTTTTGATTGAATTACGGTTCTTTCTAACCCCTGCATCTGAATATTATTTGACCCTTCTGGGAGAAACATTGGGAGAAAATTTGCCAGGTCTAGGAAAATCCCTCAAGATGTTATTCTTAGCAACCTAATTTTGAGGGTGTAAAGCTGAGGGGCACAAATTTTAGTGTGGACATTTGAGTGGTCTTTGCCTGCAGGTCCTGTGGCTGCAAACAGCGTGAGGTCCTTTGATCCCCTGTTGCTCCAGGGTTTCGGCACACGAGGGCAACCTCAAGAGAAGACCCAGGCAGACAGATTCTTGTCCTGGCACATTAAATTTCTCAACAAAAAATCCGAAATAGGAATTTGCCCCTGAAATCCTTTTAAAGTGGATCTGGACTATGTTTGCCTGGAGGAGAAGGAAATGCGTTAGAAGTGAATTCTTCCTGAGGCCCAATATTTTGGCAGCAGATCAACCCAATTATGATTGACATCCCTGATTTGACCACTGAGGGTGACAGGCTGCAGCCACACCAGTGGCCCACGGGAGGCCAAAGCCAGCCAGCTATCCTGTTCTGTGTCCCTGGATCCAAGGGGGCTTCTGGGGAACAACAGCTGTAACCTTGCCCGGCCTTGGGGCCCAGAGGCTCCCAATGGCTCACCAACACCAAATGAAGGTCCCAACAACTACACCGGCTCCCATGATTCCATGAACACCAGAAGTGGCACAATGGTCTCTGAGAGACCACAGGCCTGGGAGACTGGTTTGAGAGGCTCAGGAAATGGGAATTCTGGGACTGTCAGTCCAATTGAAAATGTAGATTTGCTATTGACACCAGTTTTGACCACTGAGAGTTGATACGCCTGAGAACACACCAGTTAAAAGGAGTTTGCCCTGGAAGCCCTCTTGGGACTGGCGTGGAAGAGGAGTTTTAACCTGCTCCAGCTGTCCCGCTGGGCAGGGGAGGGCAGCCATGTGGTAGGGCCTGGGCCTGACCGAATGGGGGTGGAAGGCCTGGCCCCTCAAAGGGGGAAGGGTGGATTTTAAAGGACTGGGGCAGCCCCCCAGAGAGAGAGAGAGAGTGAGAGAAGTGCCAGTCCGAGAAGAACTGTTATCTTGAAATTTGATATCCTATGGGCCGTGGGCAGAGAAGGGGGGAATGCCGGAATGGGGAGGGCCAGCCGTGTGAGAGCTTTTAACCCTTTTGTGGACAATGAAAGCTTTTTGCAGAGTACTGACCCTTCCTGGAGAGAAGACTGGAGGATTTAAGCCTTTAAAGGACAGAGGGAGAGATTGTGATTTTAGGGGGAAGAGATGGAGTGGCATTCCTTTGCTGATGCTTTTTGTAGAGCCAGGACTGTTCCTGAACACAGAGACTATTTTCAGGGGGAGCCACCGTCCCAGAGTTAAGAAGGTAGTGTGGGAGCCTCCGCCCAGGAGGTGAAATAATGGGGGACAGATGTCCCAAATGGAGACTGTGCTTTGTTTTGAGTGGACGATGGAACTTTAAAAGACAACCTCAAAGTAGTTTCTGGTCCATGTTCAGTGGTGAGCACTGAAATGGGGAGGAAGGGGTCACGATCTCCAACCAGGTGGGATATGTGACCAAAAGCCCAGGGCATACAAAAGGACTCCTCCTTAAGGAATTCATGATTGGAGCATTTGTAAGGGGGTGGTTTTGCTGGACTGAAAGATGTAATTGTATTGGGAATTTGGTGGGGAGGAGGAGGAACTGTATTCTGTAGAGTTTTCATTTTCCTTGTGTGTATTGTTTTTCCTTTCTTTTCCTATTGTAGTGTGTAGTTAATAAAGTTCTGCTTTCTATAGTTTTGGTAGAGGACTGCTTGCTTATTCCTAGGCACATCTCACAGCAAGTACCAGGGAGAAAGTATTTTCATGGGGGCACTGGCACTTGCCAGGCTCCAAACCATGACAGGAGACATCCATTTTCTTGGCTGTTATAGTACTCTGCTGCATGTGACTGCTAAATGTCATTTCTATGATGAAAACTACATTCATTGCCAGGACTTCTCAAAATGCTATATACATGGCCATAACTCAACAAACACCAAGCCCCATCTTTACCTGTCCAAAGCTCTCTTTGTAAGCTTAAGTTTTGCTCTTTCCAATGCAAACCATTGAAGTCTAGTTGAAATGAAAAGAAATGAAAACTTAATCTTTGGACAAGGTAATAATGTCCAGTACAATTGTTACAGGATGTAAATCATAGAGAATCACAGAACAGTTTGGGTTTTCAAGGGTTTCCTTACCATCTGATTTAACCTCCTATACCTTGAGCGAGAAGCTCCCCTTGACCTGGCTTCTCAAGGCCCCATAGCCTGGCCTTGAACACCTCCAGGAGTCCACAACCTCTGACGTCTGGCCTGATGTCTCAACCACCCCTCACAGTTAAGAATTTTTCTAATGCCTGATCTAAACCTTCCTCCTATAGCCCATCTCAGTACTGAAAGGTGCTCTAAGGTCTCCTCAGAGCCGCCTTTTCCTCCAGGCTGAAAGGCTATAAAAAATCATAAACAAATCCATTTGGTAAACCTTGGATGGTTCTAGGTAGATTTATAAATGCTGATATTGATGATACATTAATTTACCTTTATACAAGGAATGACTTGTATAATGATTGAACTTCATATTAAGTTTCAATAGCTTATAATAACTTAAGAAATGATGTGTTGATGGAGTGACCATAACAGGCTTGGGTGGCCAGCTTCAAAGATTGGCTCAGCTGGTCTAACCAGGTCATGTGCCCTAACCAGCACCAAAATTGTGGGGTCAATCCCTGCCTGAGCCATTAACTGAAGAGTTGGACTCTGTGGCCTTCTGTGTCCCTTCCAAGTCTGGCTATTCTGTGATTCTGTGGTGATTTGGAGCACACTGTGGGAAGATTATGGAATAACATGAATAGTTCAGATTTAAAAGATCTCTAAGACCATCAAGGCCAACTATTACCCCAGGTTACTGCCTAACGCGCAGTAAACCATGTCCCAAGTGCCACATCCATGTGTTTTAAGTACCTCCAGAGATGATGATTTCAGCACTTCCCTGGGCAGCTGATTCCAAAGCTTGATAACCTTTGCCATTAAATTTTTCCTGTTGTCCAATCTAAACCTTCCTGGGAGAAGCTTGGGGCATTTCTTCTTGTTCTATTGCTTGAAGATCTTCCATGCTGAAAAGAATGGTAGAACAGAATAATTTTAGTTGCCTTTTGAAAGAAGAGTACTTTCCTTCACCTTTTCAACACTTCCTTTTGTTGGGCGCATTGTTACATTGGATTCATATGATACTTAAGGATTAGAAAAGTTTTTGACCTTTTGAGCATTTATGTGGGAGAAACATTTGTTTACAGCTGTTCAGCTATTCTGATGTTATCTTTTACTGGGCTTTATGAAGCAGTGGGGTATATGAGGCACAAATTCTTCTGGGTGAGAATTCAGTGGTTCCTCTTGCTGCCTGCAGGTCCTGTGGCTGCATAACAGCGTGAGGTCCTTTGTTCAATCTGTTGCTCCAGGGTTTCAGCACACGATGGGCAGAAAGGCACCAATAGAAGACCTATTAAAGCACAACATTGTCAAACTCAACCTGGTCTACACTGACATGTCCAGTGAAGATATCCGGTAGGTTTCAGCCCCAAGTACAATCTTTGGGGTGGATCTGGACTATGTTTGCCTCACTCATGGGGCAATGTCTCCCTCCAGTGACCAGTTCCAGATACTATAATATTTTGGGAATAGGTCGTTCAGATCAAGTAGCCATCCCTGATGTAATTTTGGGGTGACAGGCTGCAGCTCACTCCTACTGTTGACTAAGAGGTGGCACATGTAATTAGATCCAGCTATCCTCAATTCCACACCGACCAGGATCCGAGGATCTTCTGGTAAGAACAACACAGCTGTAACCTGATTTCTTGTCTTTTTATTTGTGCCATCCCAAGTCTCACCAACACCAAATCAAGGAAAATGAACAACTATTTACCCTCCCATGGCTCTTCCACAAACACCAGTGGGAGGGCATAATGCTGTGGTGAGAGACCATCACCCTCTGGTAGCTGGTGTTTTGGAGACATCATTTTCTTGGCTGTTATAACGAGTACTCTGCTGCATGTGACACACTGAAAATGTCATTTCTATGATGAAAGGCTTCACATTCATTGCAGGACTTCTCAAAATGCTACTCTCACATGGCAAAATAACTCAACAAACCACCAAAAACCCCATCTTTACCTGTCCAGCTCTCCTTTTGTAAATAGGATTTTTTGCTCTTTCCAATGCACAAAACCATTGAAGTCTAGTTGAAATGAAAAAGAAATGAAAAACTTTAATCTTTTGGACAAGAGTAGTGTCCAATTACAATTGTCACAGGATGTAAAATCATAAAATCATAGAATCACAGAACAGTTTGGGTTGTAAGGGACTTTCACCACCATCTGGTTACAACCTCCCTGCCATGGGCAGGAAAGCTCCCACTTGACCTGGCTTCTCAGAGCCCCATAGCCTGGCCTTGAACACCTCCAGAGATGGGGAGTCCACAACCTCTCTGGCAGTCTGTACCAGTGTCTCAACCATCCCCACAGTTAAGAATTTTTTCCTAATGCCTGATCTAAACCTTCCTCCCTTCAGTTTAAGGCCATGCCCCCTTGTCGTGTCACTCAATGCCCTTGTAAAGTCCCTCCAGCTCTCCTGGCCCATCTCAGTACTGAAAGGTGCTCTAGGTCTCCTCAGAGCTGCCTTTCCTCCAGGCTGAAAGGCTATAAAAATCATAGGCAGATCCATTTGGGTAAACCTTGGATAGTTCTAGGTAGATTTATAAATGCTGATATTGATGATACATTAATTTACCTTTATACAAGGAATGACTTGTATAATGAATGAACTTCATATTAAGTTTCAATAGCTTATAATAACTTAAGAAATGATGTGTTGATGGAGTGACCATAACAGACTTGGGTGGCCAGCTTCAAAGATTGGCTCAGCTGGTCTAACCAGGTCATGTGCCCTAACCAGCACCAACATTGTGGGGTCAATCCCTGCCTGAGCCATTAACTGAAGAGTTGGACTCTGTGGCCTTCTGTGTCCCTTCCAAGTCTGGCTATTCTGTGATTCTGTGGTGATTTGGAGCACACTGTGGGAAGATTATGGAATAACATGAATGGTTCAGATTTAAAAGTTCTCTAAGACCATCAAGGCCAACTATTACCCCAGGTTACTGCCTAACGCACCAGTAAACCATGTCCCCAAGTGCCACATCCATGTGTTTTAAGTACCTCCAGAGATGATGATTTCAGCACTTCCCTGGGCAGCTGATTCCAAAGCTTGATAACCTTTGCCATTAAGAAATTTTTTCCTATTGTCCAATCTAAACCTTCCCTGGAGAAGCTTGGGTGCATTTCTTCTTGTTCTATTGCTTGAAGATCTTCCATGCTGAAAGAATGGTAGAACAGAATATTTTGGTTGCCTTTTGAAAGAAGAGACTGGCCCTCACCTGGCCACAGCTTCCTTTGCAAACGCATTGTTACATTGATTCATATGCCAGAAGGATTAGAAAGATTTTGACCTTTTGAGCATTTTATGTGCATTTGTTTCCAGCTGTTCAGCTATTCTGTATTGACCAATTGTTAATGATTAATTATTGGCTGGTTGGCTTTCCTTTATGTTCCTTATGTAGGTCCTAGAGTAAGCACTCCCTACAGAAGGTTACAACAATTTCCCATGATCTTCCCGAATCTCCTTGAGTAAGCCCAAAGGAAGTGCTAATCTCCTTGCTCAGTGAAGGTTGTTGCCTTTTGGTCTTTTAAAGGAAATATGCTGCAGCAAACATCACCACCAACTTCTACGTGGTCAACGAGCCATGGCTCTATTCCCTGGCATGGTGCTCTGGGGCGCACTCTGTGACCACCAATGCCGTCCACTTGCTAAAGGATCTCAGCCAGCCACTCTTCCTCATGGTAAGTGAAGTCTTCTCTGTCTCAGGGGTGGGAAATAGGGTTGGCATGTTCATGATTACCTTTGGAGACGATGGGCCAGTTCAGGCGTGGATAAAGCATCCTTTAAGGGTCCTTTGCATAAGAAGGACCTGAGTTGAAACCTGGCTTGCCTGGAACCTCAAAGCCACTACAGGTATTACCATAGCCTTTTCTCTTCTCCTGGCTCAGGATGAAGCACCCTACTTAGGCCTTGAGATAAGGGAAAAAAAGTCATATTGAGACTTGTGCAGGAAGAAAGGAAGGGCCTTTGGGGCACAAGCTGATGCATAAGGATTTCCATTTCTGAGCTTTTGAAGCACAGTACTGATGCCAGAAGTTACTCTTTTTTACAGAGTGTCCCACTGCCCTTGTCAAACTTGGTCTTCTTCTGCAAGTCCAAGGGAAACAGCCACAGAGATAAGCCTTCCTTCTGGGAGGAATTTTCACATAATTTCTCTGTTTGTTGTTCTGCCTTGGACAGCCTGTAGGACCAAGAAGCACCTTTAAGTCTCTTTAAAGGCTTTAAACAATCAGCTTCAAAGTCTTGAATTAGATTTTACAATGCTCCCCTCCAGAGAAGTACAGTGTTTCAGTCCATTCTAAGTTTGGGTGGAGGTCCAGTGTAAGAATGAATCATCAGATGCTCTTAGACTTAAAGTAGGAGCCACCCCAGGCAATTTTGCCAGAGAAAATGAGATGCCACCAGTTGATGTTATATTTGGGGTGAAGCTGAGAAGTTCAGCACCTGCCTTACAAACAAGAGGTCTCTGTGGCATTCACAGTGATATGGTAAGATCTTCTTGGCTAGACAGCAGACCTGCTTGTATGAAGGAGAATGATTTGGCACCAACATCCAGTGCTGAGTGGCCACTTTGAAGTGCCACCAGGTGCTTTAAACACCCAAGGGATGTTACTGCAGATGCAAACCAGGCAGCTGAGCAGCCATATTCAATCAGGAAGAAAGAGCTTGAGCAACGTTTTTTGCAAATCTCATGGTCCTTAGTGGTGGACACAACCTCTGTTGTTTTTCTTCCACTCCACAGCAATACAGCATCATGTGGATCCTGACAGATCTGACCTCTGCATTCCTCATCTCACTCATCTTTGTTCTGCAGTGGTAACTACCAAATTGTTAATGGCCTGTTAAAAGATCCTAACCAGATCTTTTGCTCCAGGTGGAGGGAAGGAGGAATGCTTTCAGGTGACCTGAAAGGTTAACACTACCCTCTCTCTCCTCCCCCTTTCCCTTCTGGAAAGGGAAGAAAGACCCAAAAGTCCCCCAAAACTTCTCTGTTTCTCCTGCTTGCTCTCATTTTCTCTTTCCATTTTGGCAACTTAGACATTGTTTGCCCTCTGCTCCACTGAGGATTCAGTGGACAACTGGTAGATTTATAGTAGCAACATAATCCAATTATCAGAGCTGCTGGGCTGAGAAAGGAACTGATTTTTCTGTTATTACTATTTGACAGTGTTTCATTGGACTGATTTGCTAGGACAGCTCTCAATGTTATAATTTGAGCATCCCATGTCTCTCTGCACATGCCAGAGCCCACAAATCATCCTCCACACAAAACTCTGACTGTCACAGACACACATTTGTTTCTTTCCTCTGTCCAAAGGTTGTTACAGAAATCTGGGTTCATGGAACAGGCTCACCCAGCTGGTCATATTTAGCTGCTGGATGTTCTGCTCTGCCACAGTTGTATGAGGTGTGCCTGTGCTCCATCCCAGTGGTGCCCAAGGAAGCAGGATGTGCTGGGCTCAGCTCTTCCAGCTGGCTGGGTGCAGGTGGGTGGGTGGGGGATCAAAAGCAGCCAGCCCAGGGAGATTTTGCAGGGTCCTGGCAGTACAGTGATGCTGCTGGCATTGGCAATAAGCAGAAGCTTGGGAAGCCCTGAATGAACACTCCTGAGCTGCTGTGCTGTGACTTGCTTTGGCATAGGGAAAAGGTTGGAATGCTAATATTGCTCCAGGATGTGAAAAAAAATTAGTAACGGTTTGGCAGTGATGAACTAGCAGCTCCTATGGGCATTTTGCGGGCATCCAGGTTTTCCCAAAACAAGGTGGTTCCTTCCTTTTCCTTCCTCTTAACCCTGCTCTGCTCTCCTCAGGTCCTACTTTTCCCCGTTTTTTCAAGGCTACAGGATTCAGGGTGGTACACAATCCCCTGTAAACCATCCCCTCACCACCATCAGACCTTCCATGTCCAGCTCTCCAGGATGACACGTTCCTGTTGTGCGTTGCCAAGCCATGAGCACCCCAGCCCTCCTGGGATCAAAGGGCCATTAGCACGGTGCCTCAGTGCGCTATTGTGACCAGATGTGTCGGGTTTTACAAACACACCAAAATCCTGATTTTTAATTTTCTCTGCACCTTTGGGAACCATGTCTGTAAACATTTGGGGTTTGGGCTCTTACGTCTTAGAAAACAGGGCTTAATTAGAGATTTGCCTTCAAAGTAACACTGCACACGCCAGAGTGTGGATGCTCGAACATCAGTCATGCACTTGAGTCCTTTCTCAGTAAGAACCTGAGAAAAACCCTAAAATACCTGCCTCACAGAGCAGGAAAGGCTGTCAAGGCAGGTGGGGGTGAGAACTACAGCAGGCAGTGGCTACAACCCAGGTGCTTTGCCCCATGCAGGTGGAGAAGAATTTCTCCTGCTGTCCTGCCTGCGACAATAACCAACGATGGAGAGTGGTGGCTCTCAAGCAAATTCAAGACAGGTGAGGCGTGGGCAAGGAGAGCAGCTGCATCCTGCTCAGGTAGTCTCTGTGGGAGTACTGAGGTCCTGATGGGTGGGTTGGTGACAGGTGTCCATATTTTACATGGAAAGTGTCCACACTTTAGTAAGGACACTTATGGGGCTGGGTTATCTCAGCCCCAGACCCCATAGCAGCTCGTCCAATGGCCCTGCTGAAAGCAGAGGCTGGGGCAGACACCTCCAGGTGTCCCCTCCAATACTCATTACTCTGCAATGTAGAAAAGCAGGTCTGGAGGCACTGAGAACTCGGTTCTGCCAGGCAGGGTGGGATTGGCTGAGGACCCTCCCACCACATTTCTGCACCCATGAGAAAGCCATCATCCAGACAAAATGACCCAACCTGGGCTGTATGCATTTTCAAACAGGTTCTGTTTTGCTCACAGTGGCTGTCAGAACAGATGCAGATGTTTGGTGGCTCACTGTGTGTCTCCTTTCAAACCAGCAACATGCCTGCCATCCTGGCCTGGCTGGCAGAGAGGGGACTGGACCTGCCATCTCATGAGGCCAGGAGACCAGCTGGTGGGGCTCAGATCTACCCTGAGTGAGGAGGCCATTTGCCTTGTGGCCCCTGCTGATGACCACCTTCCTCTCCTACAGCTTTTCTCACATTCCCATGGCTGTCAGGCATCCTTGGGTGCAGGAGGCGCAGATGGGTTGCAGCCATGTGTGAAGAAACTGTGCGTTATGGTGGGATGCACAACAACCACATAGGAGCCTACCATTTGCCCCAGACCACTGGCATCCCACTGGGCAGTCATTCCTGCTGTGTGTAAGCCCTGTTTCCACACGTGCTGCAAACATCTGAGCATCCTCAGCCCTCTCGTTCTCATTGCCGGATTGCTCATATCAGACCAGCCTCTTCTCCACACACTACCTCCATCCTCCTCACGCAGGTGTCACTCCATCCCCAAAGGCACTGTTCCACCACGATGGTCAGGTGCTGCTGGCTGGCTCATTACAGTGGTATCTTTCTGTAACAGAGGCAGGGAGGCAGCTTTGGCTCCTTTTCCCTCTTGCCCTGCCACAGGCCCTAACAAGACAATCTCCTCCCTTGTCTTTGGGTGAGGGGCACCACAGTATGGGCTGAAGGAAGTTTCGGTGTCTTGTGCATGTAGCTACTGGGACTATGACCTGTAAGAACCACTTTTCTTCAAGTATGGAGCTGTGTGTGTGGCTCCACCAGGTGTTTGCTTTTCCTTGGGTAGGTGTACACCTGTACCATAGCCTGGG